>VXBA01004859.1:2530931-2616043 GCA_013399895.1 Serilophus lunatus | reverse complement strand
GCTCATTGGCAGGGAAATAAAGTCTGAATACCCAGGCAATTAAGCTGGTAAAGACGATTTGCAAAGGACAACCGCTGCCCATCCACATTTTGTTTCAGATGTGGACAATATTTGATCTTGTTAAATGTCAGCTGCATTGATTTGACTTGAGAGGCCTGGATTGTGAATCACTAAATACTCGCTCTTTAAATTTGTTGGCCCTTTCAAGAAAATTTCTGAACTGAAACTTGAGCCTTATAAACAGCAAGCCTACCAGGAGGCTTTTTTTCTCTGATAGAGCTTCCACATATTGGTTTACAGCTGTATTGAGTCCCGTTAGAATGATTTTTTTTTTTTTTTACTTTCCTAATATGAAACTTGATGCTTGGAAAATCTGATAAGTGAGTTTCATTTCCCTGGAAATTTATTGCTTCTATTTCCAAGTGCAAGGAAATAAAACAAGTAAAAACAATAAATAGTCTCTAAGGAGGGTATTAATGAGGGGTCACTCTTTTCTCATGTAGGCTCAAGCTCAGGAGAAAAGGAAGAAGGAGTTGCATTGGGGGCAATCTAAATGGCTGGTGCTGTATATTTTGCTTTATTTATTAGGTAGCATTAGCTCTGTTCTATTTCCCTCTTTAAAAAGTGTTCTCCAAATCCAAATGAGATATTTATGACAAGAAATAGAGTCTTTTCTTCAGGTAGTAGAAACTCCTTTGACTCCAGTTCAGGACCAGATGATTTTTAATTGACAAAAGACTATTTATGCTGCTTTGAGCATCTCTGAAATTCAGCCTGTTTGTATATGTAAAAAAGTTGCTATAAAGTGTCCCATCCTTATTCCAATGGAGAACTACATTATGCTCACCTAATTCCCTATTCTTTCATTTGGAAATGATGGTGTTCTTTGCTTCCTCCTGGTAATTACTGTACAATGCTAAGAAGCTGCCAAGTTCCACTGCAGGACTCATTATATTTAGTAACACTGGGAGAAATTGCCATTTATAGAGCATTTATATCAGAAAAGATCTGGGCTTCCCAACAATGCAGATGTGCATCCGTGTAGATCCAGGTGCCGAATCAACTCCTCAGTGAGACACTGTCCATTTTGAATGCAGGAAAAACAGTTTGGAGGATAAACATGAAGGGAAGGATGACAGTAAGAGACTTTAATGGAGGAAAATTTTAGTGCTAACAATGCCAATTTGATTTTTAGATTTCTTTAACACCAATTCCCTCTTATAGCCCTCATTTGCTTAGGAAAGTTGTACTTGTTCGAGCTGTCTTAATTTTTTGTATTGTACAGCAATGACTTCGTTGTATGTTGTAAATGTGATGCCTTTTTTTAGACTCTATAGCAAGTTTATTTTTAAATATATTTTCTCTAGGGAAGGGCGCACAGTTTACTCAAAATTTACCATATGCTTTGCATCTCCAGTAAAACAGTTGTAAAAAATACTGTATTTTTAAATCTGGTGAGTTGTGAAGAATCAGAGAGAGGCTGGATGAAGAACACTAGCTAAAATGATAGATACTTAGAGACTCCTTTCCTTCCTAGAGTAAACTGCTTCCATGAAGTAGCTCAAGAGGGACTGTTGAAATATTATTGTGCTTTTCAGGTTATAGGCCTTGAAACTACAAACACTTGTGTACATAAATAACTGTATATAGGTAAAGTAAATACTTTGAACTCAAAAGAGTTACTTGCATATAGGAAGTTTTTAATGTGTGCAAGTGCCTGTAAGATTAAAAGTGTAGTTAGTGTTCCATTAACATCTAATCCTCTGTGATTGCTCTGTCTTGCAGACAATCCAGAGGGAGTTTCAGATGATGTAACTCAGTAGCTTTTGGTTCATTAGTTACTCTGGTTTTATATTTTGGGTGTCAAGGTGATATAGATATTTGGGGTGTTTGGGGGATTTTTTTAGAAGTTTAAAAAGAAAAATCAAAGCTACTTCCTTCTCAACTGGAAGTCTTAGTTGGTGATACATGTTGCCGTTTTGGCTTCATTCCCTATAAGTGAAAAAGTCTTGAATTTAATTCACAAAATTATACATTTTCTATTCTGTCTATTTCAGCTTCAAAATGTAAGGAAAAGTGAAAGAAATGTATATATACAATATTGCCTTTTAAAAAATAGTCCTAATCTTTGCTCTTCTCATTCAACATGTTACCAAAATGTATTTTACCGTTTCATGTGAAATTCTCCATTTTATTATAACTATGCCTGTAGAGTCACACAATCTACAATTGCTGTAAGATTTTTTCCACAAATTATTAGTTAACCCTTGATCAGGTTTTATGACAGTGCTTACAGACAATGGATTTAAGGAATGTTTTGAGGAAGTGTCTGTGTTTATATGGGAAGTAGTAAATGGGGATGGGTAAGACATTATAAAGAACTAAGATGTGAGAATGCATGCTGCAGAAATGGTAAAGAACATGGAGAATGAATACAATTGAGTTGTTATATCCAGGGATCAGTCATTGTCCTTTTTGTCTGGAGAAATCAGGTTTTATGGTGGCTGTTGGAAATAGGCTGCTTTTTAGTGACTGGGGTAAGGAGCTTCATAGTTCATCCAGGTAACATGTCATGCAGAAGCAAGGACATTCCTGATTATTTTTCTTATTTGTTTCATTCCGTAACACTTTTCCTCTTCTCTCTTTATACACACACCTTTCAATTGGCATCCTTAAAGTAATCTTGGTTATCTAGTACATCTTTGACACTGTTTTTTGGGCATTTGTTAGCCTATTACTCTGAGAAACTTATCCCGAGCTATGGGTCTGTTTTGCTCAGTTGTGTGTGTGCACACTTGGAGGGCAGATGAGTAACCGGGGGTGAAATCCACCTCTGTGCTGGGTAAACATTTAAAGTTTATGATCCTTGTCCTAGCCCCATACATAAGGGTGAATTTCATCCTCCATAAATGTAAAGTCTTCCTGTGTTATTACAGTTGCTTCTCCGCATTTCCCATTATCTTTGAACCCCCTCTCCATCATTAAGCTTTCTTTTAAGGTCCAGGCAAATGTCATTCTCTTCTCCTCTTTTTCTGACTGGCCTCTGGTTATATTAGAAAATAAAATTAATCTCAAGGGGAAAATAGCACTTAAAATTATTACTACTGTTTAGCTTACTAAAGTGATTTGCTCTCCGTGACCTGTCTCAGGCTGATCCTTGTACAAATCAAATCAGCACACAAAACAGTGCTGGGAAACAGTTTTTAGACTCAGAATTTCACAGATCCTGAACCTTTAGAATGTCACAAGCAAATCTAAAATGAACATATTGGTTTATCTGTCTCTAGATCCTAGACAGTGTTTTTTTTTAAAGGCACACATTCTCCCATGCTCCATATGAAGTATATGAATAAGCCAGCTGCAATGCTTCTTGGTGAGCCTATGTTTAAATGTTTTGCTGAGTGGGAGCTGGAGAAAGTTTCCAGCCACTTCCAAGTCTATCCCTGTGTTGTCAGGGATTAATGTCACTCTGACCTCCAACAGTTTCTCATTAAGCTGTCTAAAATACGAGCTCTTACCAAGCGCCTGCTCTTCATTTTAATTTGATGGGTTTATCAGTGGGCTGGAGGAGACAGCTTGTGGATAGACCAGACTGCCATGATATTTCTGTGAGACTCAGCTAGTTCCCTGCCAGGGGCACATGCAGAGTTCGTCACTGAGCATCACACAGCCCGTGGAGCCCTGAGAGAGCCGCATGTCCTCACAGCACGGTCAGAGCCGCCAGCTCAGCGTGGCTGCAACAGCAACACGTTCATTAGTTCTGCCTCTTAACAGCAAATTAGTGTAGGTGTTGTAGCTCTCTGCCTTTATACGTGGCTGTACTTTTTTCAGCCTCAGAAGGAGCTCAGACCATTGAGTGCCTCTATGGCACACAGTGTTGCATGGTGCAGACGTGTCCTCAAAGCCCTGATTCCACAAGGAATATGGGGCCGATCTTATAACATACAGGTAAGGTCACTCACACCATTTTTTCCAATTAGCCTCTGGCCCTATTGCCTTTTTGACCTTGTTGGGGTGCAGGATGCCACAAGGATGCCACATCATCCCTTTTCCCCTCGAAGTCCTTCTCATCCAATTCAGCAAACATATACTAATGCCTGTGAAATTTAAGCAATGACATGACAAAATCCATGACAACACTTTGTTCGTCTTGTGGTGACCTCTTGTGGAGTCATTTAGAAATTAGGTTTGATCCGTGAAGTACAGTGCGTTCCAGGGAGAGGAAGACAAGAGTCATAAACCAAAATGTTCTCAGGCTTGGAGGCACAGTCAGTTTATGCTGAAGGACACACAGTCTCCTATGGGCTCTCTATGTCTGGGATTGATGGCAGAGTCATTTACTTATCTCTCTGTACTTACTGCACTTTCTGTCTTTGTGCATCATAAACCCCAACTTGTCACTGGGTCTCAAGCACAGATTTACCTTTAAAGAATTAGTGTTAAAAAAACAAAGTGTGTTATAGAACTAGATCTGCACCTTATAAGAAAGATCCTAGCTCTTGTGTCACCCCATTTTTTAAATTGTCGTTCTGCACATATGGTAGACATCAGTGTGATTGCAAAGCTTGCAAGGTGCAACTAGGTGTGAATTGTTTAAAACAGGACTGCCACCGAGTTCATATCCAAGTTTGTATTTGGAAAATGTAGAAGTGATTGTTCTTCACCTGCCCATGTCTAAAGCATGAAATCAAAACCTTCCATGGCCATTCACGTTATTTTTTGCGCTGATTCTGCTCAAAGCCAACCTTTATATTTCAATAATTCTTGCAAGGCTTCAAGCTGTTCCCAATGAAACCAATTGCCAAACTGATCGTGGAAGCCAGATCAAATCTGTAGTTTAATTTCCCCCCTGCTTTTTTATTGTCCTTACTCCAAGTTATTCCTGTCTCATGCAAACTACAATAACTAGAGCAAGCATTTACTTGTGGGAAAAATTATCTCAACTTCCTCTCTGTGCATAGAATATCTAGCAATGTACCATACTGAAGACCATATTGGGAAATGTCATTGATTATTTGGAGTTTAACATGATGAGCCATTCCATTCTTCTCTTCATTGAGATCAATCTATTGTTACTTTCAAATAAAGTTACAATACTCTGAATAAATAAATTAAAAACCCCTATGACTTATTATGAGAAGGATCTCCTTTACAATGATAGTTTTAAAAACACCCACATGGGTCAAGGCTTTTTCTTGTCCCCCCATCACCCCCACCCCCCATTTGTTTTGTTTTTAATTTTTTTGCTTTATTATTTGGTCACTAAGCAAAAGGTTTGCTGCCTGGTTGTTTTTTTTTCCTAGCTTGAGGGAGAATATGAATGTCATAAATATTTCATTTTCCTAGCACATCTTGCATTGTTTCTCACTTTCAGACCTTGCCAGCAGTCAACATAGTAGTAAATTTCAGCACCTGTGGACCTTTTTCAGTAATTTATGATTTCCATTAGATTTCCATTAGAGATGGACTAAAACGGTTTAGAAAAGTGCTAGCACCTTCAGCCATACGGATCCTGCCTATCTTTGAGGAGGGTGGGGTTGGATTTTACTGTCTGTGCCCATGCCTGCTGCCAAAGTTGTGGGGCTTCAGTTTGTGCTCTTGCCAGCCAAAAAATATGTCCTGAGAGAGGATGTACCATATCTGAGAAAGGAAGGGCAGGTTGAAAATAGAAAACCAGGCTTTTCAGTAAAAATGTTGCAGTTTCTCCCTTTCTGCGCCTGCAATGTAAGTTCAGTCCACAGTGACCAGGTCTGTTGAGTCACTACAAGGGTCTGTACTTTCTGCAAACCTATAGTCACACTGTTTTATTGGCAGCACACTATCCTGGACTTTGTGAGGTGCCTTTCCCTTTCAGCTATCCTTCTCACACACCTGTGGTCTGGTACAGGGCTTTGGTGGTAGTAGGAAAACCTGGAAAAATCTCACAGATTTCAGCTCTTCCTTCATGCCTGCCATAAAGCGAGATATGAAGGCAAATAAATCAAGTGAATAATTTAGTCAGGAATTGTCCATTGGCATTGTATCATAGCTTGACTATATTTCCCATTATAACTCACGATAGTCCCATTGACATCCACTTGACTTTTATGAAGTTTTGCAGATTTCACTCTCGTATGAACAGTTCTGACTGGTGTGTGATTGTAGCAGCGGATTCAAAGATTAAATATTAGACCAGATATTACATGAAATGTTGTACCCATGGCATTTTCTGGAAGCTGTCCTTAGCATAGGATTGGAATTTTGGTTGTTCTGTCAGTTCAGTATTTATTAATTATTTTAACCAGCTGTACTACATCTCGCCACCATCCCTATGTAAAACTTTTCCTTTGTTGCCATCCTCCTACCACCTTTCAGCATTGTCATTCCAGCAGTAGGGCACTCCGGGGTGCACGGCTCCTGCTGGGATAACGTCACACTCTGAGTACACTTCACAATGGTTTTCAGCAAGCTGAGGAGTGACATTATCTCAGCAGGACACCTGCCCTTTACCTTCCATATGGGGACCCACCTCAGAAAGGTCAACACTTGCATCTTAAAATAATATTTTAGCCATTGCTATTCAGGATTCAAAGAAAGACAGGAGTGAATGTCAGATAGCCATGAAATTTATTACTCCCAACAAATGACAATGAGGTCCAGACATAGACTTTGAACATTGTTTTACTTAGATTTTAAGCACAATTTTAAATTAAAAAAAAAAACAAACCACAACTTCTATGAGATATTTTAATGTGTAGTCCAAGTGCCATCAAAGTAGCAATTTGCATTCTGAAAAAGTTATGTGTTTAAAAAATGCGTTGGTGAATTAATAGACTGAGGATTTTGGCTGCTTTTGCCTCTCTGCTTTCTGTCTGCTGTTTCTTCATGTACAGCTAATTTTGGGAATAGAAATCTACTTAGGAGACAGTGAAATGGTGTCCTGGACAGAGCTGAGCGTATTGTTTGAACCAGTGGATGTGTCTCATTATTGTAGTATATCTTCCTCCCACTGGAGCATCTACTAGGCTATTTTTGAGGTAGAGGTATTTAAGAAACTGTTATATTTTCAAATCTTTATGGTACTAAAGCACAACAGCAAAGATGGTGAAGAGAAAATCTGATTTATAACTGTTTTCTTTGATTTTACTAGTGATGCAATTCAGAGAAATTAGTGGAGTCTCACCAGCACAAGTGAGGCAGCACTGAGCCACGCTGAGGCATTTTGCTTTGAGAATCTGACTGAGCAGTTCTGGGAGATGTTTCTCAATATCAGCTCAGCATCACAAGGGCATCAACTGGCTTGTGGATGGAGTTTATCTTCAGGGGTTTAGACACACCTTTGATTTGCTGACTAATTCTTCATATATTGTTTGATGTAACAGCAGATGAAAGGCAATAATTCTAGCAGACAGGCTTAAGAAGTGACGGGGGAGCAGCTGAGCCTCACATTTCCAGACCCCATTTTGATCTCTCTGTTCTAGCAAGCTCCCGTCAGTCTGCCCATCACTGCATTTTCTGAAGACTTTTCCAATACTGTGGGATGATACAAGGATTTTTGTTCAAGTGTTAGCATAAGATTTCTAGACTTGGCTAAAGAAGTCCATCTGATTTTGCTAGATTTCTGACTTAGTTTTCAGACCAAGAGGACGTGGCTATGTTTTTGTAAGTGCACTCTCTTAAAATACCCAATGGAATTGAATCCACAGTTGTCATGGAATTCTACCATTAGTCATCAAAATAACAGGTTATTAATCAAAAATGCCTTTATGTTTGGAATTATTTTTTTACTAATTTTGTTCTAAAAGTATATACTGTGTTCAGGCCTACCAAATAGAAATGAACAGTAACAACTGTTGAAAAGATATTTGAACAATAGTTGTCAAAACAGCTTTGTCTTAGAAATGGATTAAAAGAAGAAGCACTGTTTTCTTCTAAAGGATAGCTATTTCTGTCGAGGTTCTGTTATTGATAAATTTCAAGAGACCTTGAGTTGTGGATTATTCTCTAACAATCATTGTTCATTCTCTGTGTATTGTCTTTCCTACCATGTTTTGAAATATTATAGAATATGTCAACAGAAGTCCACAAAAAATTGGTTGATAGTTGAAAGCATAGAATTAGACAAAGAGGATTTTTTCAGGGACAAAATACCCTTGGGGAGAGGTGTATGGGTATGCCCATGTGTGACCAAGATAAGCCATGTTTTCAGCTCTACTCCAATGTGCCAATGCAGCCTAGGACTGATACGCAACACCCAGTTTTGGTCTGGTTGCATCACTGTAGAGTCTTACTTCAGGCAAGTTTTCTTCCTCTGTTTTCCATGAGGCTGTTTAATTCATAGATCTTTGAAGTTTAAACTGATCCTGACCTCCTGTGAATACTTCAAAAAGGGAAAATTAGCTGCTTGGAAACATAGACCAACTTAAATCCAGCAGTTTGCGACACACATGTTAAAGTTGCACTGAACTTGTGTTGACTTCTTCAATTCTTTTGGGTATTATTTCCCGATTGACTTATAACTAGGGAAAGGTATTAATTTTCAAAACTTCAGGAATCTCTGTTTATTGATCTGTCTTTGAAACATTGTTCCTGGTACAAGAAGAATCCATCAAGACACAGGGAGCTGCTCTAAACACGGGGTATAAAAGACTTTGATTAACTTTATTTTGGCTTTTACTTACCTTTAATGAGTAAAATGATTAATTGAATAGCATTCTCTGGCTTCACTATAGTTGATGGTCCATAACAACTCCCCTGGTTCACATACTTTATATTTTAGCTGTCAAAATATTCTCTAGGTTAGATCTTGGCAGGAGAGGTCTTAACTTTTTTGTTTGTTTGTTTTGTTTTGTTTTGTTTTTCTTGGGGGGATTTTGTTTGTTGGTTGGTTTTTGGATTTTTTTAAGTAACAAAGCAAATCTACTTCAACTATTTGTAAGTTATTGAATTCAATTGAAGACATCCCACTTTGGAGTGCCTGGTCAATGTTAAGTAGAACATTATTTGGGGATGATAAAAATGTAATGCATCATGCTATGATTTATTTTAGTCTGGGACATACATATATTGTCAAAGATTTTTGAAGAGGGGAAATGTCTTCAACCTGTATTAATGGTACTTTTTGAGATAGCTGAATTGATTAATCCTGCTTGATATTTTGTAACTTTTAAAAGTATTGTTTAAAAATCCTTTTTTTAAATTACTTGTGCTCTTCAAAATCTAGTGCATTAAAACATATTGGGATTGGAGGCATAAGTTTCCTTCAAGGCGGGCTTCAGCTTTAATGCTTCAGGACTCAGCTTTGGATCCTGGGAGATGTTTACCTTTCACATCCATGAAGTTTTCTGTTTTCCTGGAGAGAATACACTTTTCCTATGTGTCCTAATTAATTCTGTTTTATGTCACCAGTTTTGAGGGCTTCTTGGTGATTAAACTCAGGCATCTCTTCCTAAAGCAATCCTGTTTCCACGTGGGTCTTCCCTTTTCACTGGAGCCCTTTGCCAGATTGCAGGGACTAATGGGCAGGTACAGCTGTTGGAGAATTGAGGCTGGGACTTGGATCCTTCCAAAAGAGGGAACTTCTCTCACCTTTGAAAGCTTCCTGGAGGGTCAGGATAACACCTGAGTCATACAGGGGCAGCTTGGGAAAAGGTCCTGCCTCAGCTGTTTGCCCTTAGCACATGGTTGTGTGGGGTTGGATGAATTTCACCATTGAGAAAATCAGAACCATGCAAAGATCCAGCTCATGAAAGCAACTCTCTTCATTCAGTAATTTTTGATGCTCCTTATAAATCACACTGTTAAAATTAAAGCTAATTTTGCCCACATATTGTTTGACTTGATGTGGTTGTTCTTTTTTTGTAATTAAAAATACTTGATGAATTATGCTAAAAGTATTCTTTTCCATTACTGTACCCCTCCTCCAGTATGTTTTGGGGTTTTTTCCTTCTATTTTTTAAAATTTCATATTAATTTAATTTTCTTAATCTTTTTACACCTGCTTTCCTACACTGTTAACTTGGCATCTAAGAATCTCAATTTCTGTTTTGACATATTAAGTGTATGTGTATGTTCAAGATTTCTTTATTCTTATTTCATCTGCAATTTTGCCATAAACTCTGTGCATCCAAAGGAATACACAGTTAAATATGAAATCTGGTGCTTTTATTAAGCTAAATTCTTGAAGGTGTTAACTCCTCTCAAATTCTGTAATTTTACTGATAACAGAAGATGCTTACTTTAGTGTACTGCTGTATCTTCTTGTCTTTTTATTCACTAAGAGAGTAGTCCGAGGATATCCCAATAGTAAAACTGAATAGAGGAAAAGATCCTTTATAAATGCAAAACCTTCTCTATAAAAATATCCCATAGTTCCTACCCAAAACCCCATATAAAATCTTACAATATAAATATAAATTTCTATACATGGGTCAAATTCTTATCCAGCTAAAAATAACATCTACGGTGCTAGGGTTTATTAAAATAGTGAAAAGATTTGCACAGGTATTGCACACTGAAGAAATCCTTTTTTAGTACTATAATAAAACATAAAATAAAACTGTCTTTACTTCTTTCTGTCAAACCTACCCTTTCTGTGCAACACCACTTCTTAAAAATAAAAATAAATCTGACTTTTGACTCTGTAAAACTATTTTATGAGAAGATGATCTAAAACTGTTTTATGAGATGATAATCTAAAAGTCTGTCCAGAGATTGTCAGTAGAGTCAGATCACTGATAGCAAGACCTCACAGTGAGACACAAAGCCAAAGCCATTTTTTGACTCAGGCTGACAAATAACGTGATATAGGCATAGACACATGAAAGTTTTATATCAAAACTGAACAAAAGAGTGTTGTCCCGAGTTGCAAGGAGCATCACTTAAAACAGCATCTGAAGTACTAGTGGATTTTAGGTGTAGGCTTAAGAAAAATTTCCTTGAGGATGGCTTTCAAAGAACCTCAAGTTTGAAGTGGGCTGATCAGATCAAGTTGTAATGTGAGTTCAGACACATGTTCCTTAGGCTTATTCACAGTGATGTTGTATTTCACTTCTCACCAGCAGCATTTACAAAGCAGTTTATGGGTCCTCCTGAGGACTGGCCTTTTTAACTGTGCCAAATTATGCCAGATATGGGAATTCTGGGATCTAAAGTGATGCAAACTGGGGAGCATGGATTTTCAAAAATTAATTTCTTTTATGAATATGAATATTTGAATGTGTCTTAAGCAGTAACATTTGCAACTCTCAATTTACAATATTTAAAATTCAAGAACTACCAAGTGGGCTTTCCCATCCGGTAATTTGAAGAAGTCCACACAGAGTTGGTGTGATTAGGACTGCTGTGGAGATGAAACATAAAAAGTCTGTGAGTAACACCTATTGGCAAAGTGAACTTTACGGATAATAAATTCGGCAGTACAGAGGTTATTTAGTCAGTAATTAAATGTAAGAGTCAATATTTAAGTCCAAGAAGAAATCTTGAGAATCTTGATCTTGTTAAACTCCTATCTCAATTACACGATCAAAGCCACTAGAAGTATTTTTCTTTGTATCACTTTCAAAGTCACTGACTCCTCTTCCACAGGGAGTTTGATTGTTGACTTCAATTGAAGTAAGTTTAGATCAACACTGAGCTATTTTGAAAAATCCTCCCTGATTCTTTCTCTGAATAGAGTCATCTGAACCTTCTGAGATTAATCCATCCTTGTTTTGGAGCTATCATGTTTTGTAATTCCTCTTCTGCCTGTTCTCAGCTGAAGTTTCAAATGGGAGAGGAAAAGATTTCAAAGTAATTTAATAATCTTTTCCCTCTTTTTAACTAGAATAAGCAGCAGATTTAGTGAAGTCGCAATCACATTTGTACAGTGATATTTATTGTCTTTGTAACTGTTATCGGTGGTGCAATTGTTCTTTGATTTCCAGTTTGGTTATGATAGGGAGAGATGGCATATGAGAACAGCTTCCTTGACCTTTTGTTTTGGTTGGTTGGTTGGTGTTTTTCATTACCACGTGGCTATTTTGCCCACGATGACACCTGATACTGTGAGAAAACTATGAAGAAAGCTTCTCTCTCCTTAAAAGTGACCTTAGGGCTAAAACAAAAACATCCTTCTGCCTGATTTTAGTGAGTGAATTTTCTTCTTATATATACAATGTGAAGGACTTGCATCAGTCTGAGGGACAGAAATGTAGAAACTTCAGAAAGTTTAGAAAAAACATGTGGGCTATTAATGAATGCACTCACTGAAGTACCTCACAGAAATTCATTTATTTGGAAACAAATCTTGCTGTTAGAAAATTGAGGAGGGTGAAATCAGGTCTGGATCTTTGGCTGGAATAAACTAGTATAGTGCTTTTGATTCTAAATATTTGAAATTGTCAGTGCTGAGCATATTGTGAAATGACATCTGTCATATGGAATCTGAGAAAACCACCATCTAAACATACAAACTGTTTTATTCTCATCTGATATAGTAGACAAACCTGAGATGCTTACATCAACCAAGAAATTAGATCAATAATGTGCCTTCAGTATGGCTTATCCCTTTCCATTTTAAAGTAAAGCCCATTTCACATCCCTCCCTGTGGTACATACAGATGCTGAATATTGAATTTTTCTTTTTCTCCAGTGATTTTCCTATAATTTCACTCAGTCAAACTCCTACTCAGTTTTTTCCTGACATTTCTTATTTTTCTCTTTAAGTAAGTTAAATAATAAGATGCACCTGTCTCCTATCCCATTAATCAGAGTCCTGGTGAAACAGTTGTACAAATACTAAGAATCCGCATACTTGCGTGAGTTTTTCTTGGGATAAGTTCATGTTGATGTTTTCAAGGGTTCACATTCCTATTTTTATAGTGTTTGGGATTTTTTTAAAGAAATTCTTGACATTTAACTGGATATTTTTACTTAGTTTATGTTTTTGTGAATGATAAACTACTTACTGAAAATTATGCACTGCCTAGACATGCCAAGGATTTTTGTAAAGGAGTTTTCTAAATAACAGATATCTGATTTGTGACAACGGGTACCCTTAAAAAATTAAGGCTATTTTTTCAAGTTTCATAATATATTTAGAGAAGCTACAATCTACTGTGTGTTATGCAAATTATCAGCATCCTCTTATCTTCTCTCCCATTGGTAGCATCCTTCACGAGTGCTTCTTGCCTATGCGTGGGTGAAGGATAATTTGAGTGCCCTCTAGCACTTCAGTGTCTGGTGTTGCACAATCAGGGAATCTGGTGTCACATTAAGGCAATTCTTATAATATAATCAAAGTTCTGATGTTGTACTGTCCTTTAGATGAAACAAACTAATGAAATGTATTGACCCTCCTTGAGCGCTTCTGAAGCAAAATGACTAAGCGGTATTGAAACTACATGAAATACATTGACATTGATTGTGAAGTCTGCGTTCCCAGAGTCACTTTGGTAGCTGATTAAAGTGTCACATTGACAATATAGCCCCTTTTGAACAGGAAATTAATACCAGCCTGGTAGCAAGGAATGTTCTTCCAGGCTGTAGCTTGCACTATCGCCAATCCTCAGAAATGAATCAGAGGCTCAGCTATCCCAGTGTGGCACACTGCTTTCCCTGATTATAACAAATATATTGAAATTTCAACCACCACGAGGTAAAAAAAAGAGTTTGTGACATTTTATGTTTATTCTCATGATTCAATATGTGTATTACTGATAGGAATTTCAACAAAGACTTAACATGAACTATGTGTTTTCAGTCAGATGAAGATCCATTGAAAGTATAAGTCCCATTAACTGTGGCTTTCTAATCCACCTATCATCTGTTTGAATGCATAAAAGCCTTTGTTTTGCTATGTATGCACAAGTTGGGGAATTTCTATAGATTGGAATATACAAGCACAGGAAAGAAATATGTACCTGACAGGCAGAAGCAGAGAAAATTACGTATTCCATGCATGGTGCAGTGCTAAAATGGAAGGAAGGAAGCAGGTGGAGCAGCAGTGGAAGCTTAAAGACAGGATCATCTTTGTGACCTCAAGGTCCATGTCTTCCTCCCAGGAGCATCCTTTCTAAACAGCCTGATGTAGGAGGAGTTGAAGGAATGGAAAAGAAACTGTGGCATGGGAAACAGATATTTATTCATTCTTAAGAGAGAATCTAGAAGGGAAAATTATACAGATGTAGAAAACAGACAGCAGTTCTGTCCTAGAAAGATCAAATTCTAGGCCTGTCACCATCTCACAGCACAGTTCACCCCTTATTAAATGAAAGGAAAATGCACGTTTGACCACTGTGTTATCCATCCATCATTTTCTTTCTTGAAATGAACTTTGCTGAAGTTCTATTGAACAGACCTACACTAGTTTATACCAGCACAGAGTATGTGTCCCCTTACACCCATTCCCAGAGGCAGCTGCCTCTCCTGCAGTTCTCTGCAATCTTCCAATACACTTTACCTTATAAAACTCTTACTCTGAGTGCTCCAGGTCACAGTTTCCTCTTCTGGGTCTTAGACTGGCTACTCAATTCTTGTTGTGAGAGCCAGCTGCAAGAAAAATTTCCCTCCTGTCCCTGGGCAGTTATGGAGGGGATCATGGAATGGGAAGGAACAGTTCTCTTACAAGAGGTTTACATGTGATGCTGGAGAATAGACTAGCCAAAGAAAACTGACCAAGGGTGGAGAAGTTAGGAGACAAAAGGAGGTAGTAAAAATTCTTGCCTTGTAGTCTAGCAGGGAAGTTTCTTTGGCTCATTAACTTGTGAAATGGTTTGGGGATTTTCTAGAAGGTATCACAGGAGTGCAAAGCAACAATATGGCCATTAATAATAGTTTTATTACCAGATAGCTGTACAGATAATTCCTGCATATTTCTTTCCACATCCAGAGTTCAGCATTCTCTGTGTGCACAGCTGCTCTGAGCTAGGGCTCAGATAGCACCCCATGAAAAGATTTCTGTCAGAAAATGCCCAACTTGCATGGAAATGCTCTGGCCACAAAAACTAAGCAGGTCTCTGCTGAAACTAGCTACTCAGCCAGGAACCAAATCCTGGTGCCCCAATAGCAATTCTGCCAAGCTCTCAAAGCCAGTGGTATGTCCAGGGGAATGACAGCCTTGGGCTGCCCAGCTTCTGGGTGCAAACTCCCCCAGAATCTCTGGCTTATATGCCATCAGCCTGGCCCAGATCTACCCCAGGATGCTGCAGCATCTCCTTGCCATGAAACAGAGTGATCCATGCAGCTAGTGTTCAGTCTGGGTGATTTGTTGGAGGGATGGAGGGGGTGGGAAGCCCCTTTCTGACTCGCCTCTTCTGGAGTCTGTGGCTCCTTGTTCGGGAACATTGTTGTTACTTTCCACGCTGCTCCTGCTGTTGATCTTGGCCTTTGCTTCTGTGATTTCTGTTCCCCGCTGCACTACTTAGGTGAACAATAAGTTCCATTTCCAGCAGTGGTCGGCCTCCTCTCTTACCCCTTGCCTGCAGGAATTTCTTTTGTTTGGTTTGATATTTTTAGTCACGCTGTGTTGTAATAATAAGAACAAGACCATGGGTATGCGAGATTCCAGCCTTCCTTCAGTTGCCATGGCTTGCCTTTGCGCGTTGTTATTGCTTTGGATGAGCTACTGCTGCTGCCACTGCCCTACTCCTTGATTTCTGCTTCTTTAATACTGTTCCCTGCCTTACTACAAAGTGAACAGCGGTGCTTGTTCTCTCTCTCTGACGTCTTGAATCCACCCACGAACCCATTATTTTCTGTAACAGCCAAAACTGGTGTAGGAGGGGGAAAGGAAATGAAAAAAAATAAATAAGAATAAAATTCTGTGTGCTTTGGGACTGTTCTCTGCACTGTAGAAAGTGCTTGTGCACCCTGTTGGACTTGCAGATCAGCATGTGACCCTAAGATCCGTGTTTACACTGTAGCCAGGATGTGCTTTGCTGAGAATGAGGACACTGTGGGGTCCTGGAGGTCACACTGAGCTGAAATCTCTGATCCTTAAAAAATAATGTCCTCTTGTTGTCTTGAATGCTGCAGAAGCTATGGTGGTAAGGCTAAATAACAGATATGCTTCGGAGAACCATATAAGTGTGGAGACAATGCCTGAGAGAAAAATAAACCAGCATCATCTCACGCTGCTTGTCATCCTGTGGCCGCTGATTTGGTAGAGATGCCAAGGATTAAGACAGGCTTGGCCATTAGCTTTGGAGAAGCTTCGGTATCAGTTTCAGGCTGCTTTGAACCCTCAGTGCTTTTTGTAACAGCTCATTTTATGCCATTGATAAAGCTAATTTATTAACTTCTGTAACGTACCCTTTCATTCCTATTTCTTTCCTTTTTCTCTACTTCACCCTTGCATCAGTCTGACAGAAGGCGTTAAGTAACAAAAATATGAATAAACAATGCCTAAGAAAATTCCCCCAAAGTACTGATTTTCAAAATTTTCTTCTCTGTGATTTTAACTACCAAAAATGTAAAAGTCACCAAGCTCTTGACCCAAAGAAGGGACATTTTAATATACTTCATCTACCTAAATTTTGGGTTGAAAATAGTTCATTTTATCACATGGGTAGTTTTTCATTTGAAAATACATTTTGAATACTTCAGTGGAAGGAAACCGGTAAACAAAATTTGTCTGCCCTGCTGCTGTGATCCCTTCCTAGGCCTTTCTGTGTACAGTCTGTATCATGTTTTGCTCTCCTTCTCCACAAGCTGGGCTTTCATATGGTATTTTTAATAAAGAGAATTGGATACTCTCCTATTTAACAAATAAGTAAACCAATCCATATGTATATAAATATATGAAATATTTATCTATCGTTTTTATATATACATATATTTTCTTCATTTTTATAAGGAATTGATTTTTCCAGCTGTGGTTAGTCATTCAGCCTACAGTACGAAGCCCTTCCTTCTATGTGTAAGTGCAGGCTGCTGCAAGTCTTTTGGCTCTGTTTTTATGATGGTTAGCACAAAAGGGTACCTATTTCATCTATGTAATTTTTCACCTTTTGCACTGAGGGAGCTTCCTTGGAGAAGACTATAACATTTTCCTGATTGCTCTTGTAAGCAATCCAAAAATCAAGGAATCTTATGTAGTTTTCTTTAATGCAGTCTGGATGATGAATTTACATCTATATATCAGAAACACTGTCTTCTGCCCTACATTACTAATGTCAGAAAATTGCCACTATATAATTCATCAAAGTATTCCTATAGACTCCCCCTTTATTATCTCTTCTCTTGCAAATGGTATAATTTGCCTTCATTCCATGTCAATGAGAGGAACTTTAATCTTGGATACTGTTGTATAAGATGCTATACACATTAAAAGAATACCAAGGTAAGGAGGGAATGGGCCTGCATAAAAATATCGATTAGGAGCTATTTATTAGCAACGGCAAACATGGCAACAAAAGTCTTTTTAAGAGGAGCTTGAGTATTTTGCTTCAAACAGCCATATAATGAAAGTCTTTTTTTCACTGTATGTGTTTTAATCAGAATTATTTTCCTAGAGTTTCTTTCATGCTAAATAGTATATGCTGAATTCTGAGTTATACTACTTTAGAAATGTGTGGAGCCATAAAGTGAATTTAACTGTGAGAAGGTCTCAATATCTCTTAATCATACTGTACCTTTCACCCCAAAATATCCTAAAGTACTTTTCACACGTAAAAACCTGATATGTAATTGCACCTGCTTCAGATATGAAATGCAGCAGTTGTTTAATGGTGCACAGAAACACTAGACAAGGGTATGAGGCCAGATATTGAAGAATACAATATCCAGCTGAAAATCCAGGTGGGATTTAGGATGGTAAGATGTAATTGCTTCAATTAGAATTTTGTGAGAATAATATATTTAATAGGTGCAATTCTTGGCCCTATTTGAGTCAATGAGAACATTGCTGCTGATTACAAATGAGGTTGGAATTCCTCTCATATCTCTACTTTTATGAAAATTTTAATGAAATACCATAGTCAGAATTGTTTGCAGGATTTTGATTTTCTCATCTCCTCCAGAAGAATTGGCTTGATCCTCATCCCAGCATTATAGCTATGAAATCTTGTTAAGCACCTGTTTTACACCCGTAAAAGTGAGAGCAGAATTGGATCCAGCATCTCCTGTGGCCTTTCTCACCAGCGTGGGATATTGGTTCATTCCAGCTCAGATAGAAATGTCAGCTGCAGAATCAGCCTGACGCACACAGCTGTTCCATGGAGGTTTCCAGTAAAAAAGTAATTTCCCATACAAGTACCCAGGCCAATAGCTCCTATGCTGGGCTGATCCTGTCAGCTCTCACGTGCTCAGGTTTTATGACTGTAGGCCATGCTTTAAAATATCACATGTTTCTTTTCAGTCACTGTAGAATGTTAATAGATAATGGGAAGGAAAGGATTGTGATTGCGTAGAGGCACAGGAAGCATAAGCTGTGAAGCTTAATATATTTCTGTGGTGAATAAGGAAAATATTTTATTCTAGCCATTCATCTCCCCTTTCCCCTTCACTCCCTCCTGTTTTCTCCTCAGTTCTTTCAGTATCCAAAGGGTTTGCTACAAATCTTAATGAAAATCTTCTATTGATTTGGTTTAGATACTGAGCTATATAACGCAAATACTAGTCTGTTTGCTTCCCTTTAACCATTCATCCTAAAGTGTTAAAAAAAAAAAAAAAAAGAATTGGTGGAAAAGTATATACCCAGGTCTCTCATTTCTCTATTACCTTATCCATGGGCACGTGCTCTCACTGCCTCACATCTGTACTTTGGAATGGCCTTGCCCTGTTGCATTTATGT
Organism: Serilophus lunatus; assembly: GCA_013399895.1. Classification (NCBI taxonomy): domain Eukaryota; kingdom Metazoa; phylum Chordata; class Aves; order Passeriformes; family Eurylaimidae; genus Serilophus; species Serilophus lunatus. The sequence continues at coordinate 2,597,292 of VXBA01004859.1, read as the reverse complement.
TGTCTCTGGGCCAAACCCTCTGAACCTCAACTGCCCATCCAGCCCAGAGTGAGGAAGGGAGAGTCTCTAGATGTTTGTGCCTATCACTGTAAGCATGTCCCAAGGAAATCCTCAGCACAGCTGGGATGGTGCAGTGGTTGCTTCAGACTTTTGAATAAGTAACTATGGATCCCCTTGGTTTGGGGGATTTGCTCACTCAACACCAGTTGGGAATAGTGGTTCAGTGTCACCAGTGTTAAATGCTGTGCAGGAGTATCTATGAGTGGAGAGGTGTATGTGAAGTATATTTTTCTTACATGCTATCTGCTCATCACCTAGGGATCCATGCAGGCTCCAGTTAGAAAAAACCCAAATTCTTATATGACATTCTGTCATTGCACTGCTGCAGTGAGTGTGATTGCACAAGAGAAACTGTTGTGACTTTCCAGGCATGATGTAGAAGTGCTCCAAAAAATACCCTAAAACTGACCCACTGACATCCCATCCAGATACTCTGAGAAGGGTTCATGTTCTCATACTACATGTGCAGAGCTAGAGGCTTTCAGCACTCCCACTCAGAGAAGAAACCAAAGTGAGCGGAAGCTGTGCAAGAGTTCAGCATCTCTTCCCACTTCCAACTGGATGCCATGTGCTCAGGTCTCACCCCGTGACACTTCAACCCCAGTGCCTGAGGACAGCTCCAGAGCCTTGCCACAGTGTCAGGGAAAAGACATTTCCTTTCTTCTTCTCTAAGATAAACACCAAATTTTTAAAAGTGATTTACTTGAAAGCTATCACCAATTTTTTCTCATTTCATGCCCCAGCTTGCTTCTAGGTTGTTGCTGTGATTTTTTTTATTTCTTTTAATTCAAAACACATGGACTCTTTCAAAAACACCAAGTATTTGAGATAAAACTGCTCTCAGCCTACGGCATAAAATGTAGGGCTACATGAAAGTAAAAAAAGGATGAGAGGTTTTCAATCAATTTGATGAAAAATTTAAGTTAATTAAAAGAATGCTCAATTTTTCCCTAGAAGGCGACACTGATCTTTATTATTAATGCATACCAGTGTTTCATAACTGTGCATAATAATGGCCTGTAACATCAGGCACAGCTTCATCCCCAGCTTAATTTGTTACAAAATCTTTTTTGGTATTCTTCAAGCATGCCCTTTGCCACTGTAACTCTGGTGCTCTTGGGCTAATTCCCAACTCCTAAAGGACATTTTATTTTATGCTCACACCTGAGAATTAATTTATCAGATTGTTTTTTTCAGTTTAAAGCTTTTTAAAAAATAATAAAAAATTAAAAGGCATATAGAGACCCTTCATTGCTTGGCTTTCATATTACTTTTCTAGTATTCATATTCAATTAGTGGAAGTAGCAGTACAGGAACAAATATTCTTACAGGCTAGAGATGTGGAGCAGGAAAAAAGGAACAGAAACTGGACTTTGAGTGATAGATGCCTTTCTTCCATTTACATTAATGGAGGAAGTGTCTTTCCAAGAAGAGGGAGGACACATATTGAAGCATGACTGGAAAAACCATAGAGCTTCCCAGATTGATAAATGTACATGGTTTTGCAGAGTATAGTTTGGATTTTACAAGAGCTGAATAGTCCTTGTGTTTAGGGAGTTTAAGGTGATGCAACTTCTCAATTAGAGAATTAAATTCCCTACAGTAGGAGGAATGAAGCTCTGCCAAGTTATATATCTGGACTGATGTAGGTGTGACGTGCAAGTATCCCTTTGTACTGGGGGGGGGAAAGATAAGAAATAGATGAAACAGGCACGTAGTAGCAGATCCACAGTCTATAACTGTTACTGGACATTCAGCTCATATAACAGGGAAGAACTGGCACCACTTTGAAAGACCCTAATTACTATGGCTGTGTCTGCCTCCATGGATGTACAGGGTTATCTTGATCTGGGAAGCCACTACCTTGTCCTGATCCCTGCACTACACTTCCAGCGTCCTGGCTGCAGGCACTAACAGGTGATAATGGCCAGGTATATCATCAGTGGTGACTGGTGAACCCCTGTCTAATCTGTCTGTCTGTAGCTCTGCATCTATTAGCTGGGAAAATCTTAGTGAGTAGATGTCATGCAGTCTTGTTCCTTCATTCCCTCTTTCCACTTTCCCCTTCATCTCCTCCAAATGCACTTTTACTGCAAACTGATAGAAATTATTCTGTAAGTCCTTGAAAACAAACACTGTCCTGTAATTTTAGGTATGATCATAGTGTGGTGAGGGCTATGTTCCAGCCAGAGATTTTGGGAAATAACAGAACACATCTATTCTCTCTTCTACTTCAGTACAGCAGCATTTAAAGGCCCTCGAGACTGTGCTGTCCCAGGAATAGGTGCAGGGATGGAAATCCTCAGTATTGAAAAAGAAGAACCAAACTGAAGGCTGCTTGCTTTCTTTTTCTCGTCTATTCATTTTACTTCTAATATATAAATTGTAATAAATATGAGGAAGGGAAACGGAATATTTTTTTTCTCCTGTAATAAATAGGAAACAAATGTGCAGGCTCTCAGTGAGGAAGAGAACCAAAGGAAGGAGAGAGGGAATAAAAGTAAATTCTAAGTTATATAACATTCATCAAGACGACGAAAAAAGCCAAGCTGGGAATTGAAAGCAAGATTTAATGACAAGAAATTGTGATAAAAAAGTTTATAACAGCTGGGTTTATGATAACACTTGTAATCAAGAGTCCCCTGGCCAAATGGTTGTTACTGGCTGCGCATCATCACACCCAGGGCCTTGAACCAACACTTCTTTGCTGTTCCAGCAGAACCCAGGAGCTCTGGTGCAGCCATGACAGAGTGTGGAAGGATTTGCACCCTTTGCAACTGGCATTCATAGCTTGGGTTTTCTTCTGCTTCTCCCAAAGTACATGACAACACCCTGTACAGTGAAGATCAGTAGGACAGGCTTACATGCAGAGCTGTTTGAAATTTCTATTCACTTCAACTGAAACTTGGGTTGGAAATCTCCTACTTTATTGAAACAGGAGCACCATGTTCCAGGGAGAGTTTCTGGTTTGGCCAGGGGCTCAAGTTTAACAGCCTTCTCCACCCCTGATCACTATTCAGATCCCAGGTGGGTAGTTTTGCTGGGATAGACTTCCTCAATCTGTTCTGCTGGAGCTTTCTGCTTTGCATAAATAATTGAGCATTTATTAGAGCAGGGTCTTGAGCCTGGGTTTCCCACAGCTGAGGTGAGTGCCCTGACCACCACACCATTGATTTTCCTATCTCAACTGATCAATATTTCATTGATCTCATTGGTGCTAATTGGCATAGGGAGTGCCCACAGGATGTCTGGTGAGAGCAGAAGACACATGTAACCCCTGTGAAAATAATACCACGTATTACCCAGTAGCAAAAGCAAACACTGCTCTGTAAGACGTGTGTGTGTCTGAGTAGCTTCAGGTATCCCCTCTTGCATATGTTCACACAACCTCCCACTAATGATGCCAGTGGAAATGGCAATGCCACTCAATATAATAAGCAATAATTGTGTATATTCAGTAAAAACAATGTTTCTGCCTAATCTTGAAAAGCACAGTTGAGCTACAGCCTGAACTGACTCAATTTATGCAACAAGATTCTGCTGTGTTTGCCCAAATTGGCATAGTTCCTCTCCAAGGGACTGAAAAATGACGGCAAATCCAGCATGAAGCCTGTTGTTACAGGAAGTGTAGGGAGTAGCACAAGTTTATTGTCAGCCTTCAAGTGTGCCTTTAGGTGGTCACCACATCCTGAGTCGCTGCTGATAGAACTAGATGACATATTTCTGAAGGCCTGCCAAAAGATTCAAACAGACAATATTGAAGACTCCTGCTCTGCTTTTCCTAGTAGTTTACTATTTCCCTTCAGATCGCATATGAAACTATGCTGCTGTGAAGAAACCTACAGTGTAATGAGGGACACTGGGAAAGATTAGCCAAGGCAGATAATGTCTTGTAAAGACTATCTCTTTGGCACCTTTGATACCAATTATACCGCGACATCTCAAAAGAAAGTCACCTGCCTTAGCTGAGGCAAGATATCCAAGGAAATCTAACAAGCATTTTTTTCAGTTCATTGTACAATGAACATATGCAATGATATAATAATCATTTCCCCTGATATAGCAGGAAAAAAATTAAGTAAAATTAGTTCTCAACATGAAACCATTATGAGCTGTAATTTATTTCAGAAAGTGGAAAATGTTAGGGAGACAAGGAAAAAAAAGAAAAACCCTTTGCTGACAATTTGTTATGTTCTGGACCCAGTAAATGACCTTATACATATGGACTTAAGCATACTCAGCGGGTACAATATATCTAAAATGACACAGAGGATTGAGCCTAATTGATATCATTAGAGCCCTGGTCCTTTTACACTTGGCCTTTGAGATGTTGGTGTTACCAAGAAAGCTGCTTTTGATTTATTTTGCTTTTCTTCTTCGTCCTTTTGCTCTCTCTCTCTTTCTCTCTCTTGTTTCCCCCCCCTTCTCTCAAGCTCTACTCAAAGGCCAGACCCGGGGAGGTTAGGAACTCCTGATCCGATCCAACGGCTGCAGTGCTACAGATTGCAAATTTGTTTCTGAAGTGATAACTTCTGAGGAGAGGAACTTGGTACTTTTGACCAGCGTGCCTCTTAGGAGGGACAAAAATAAATAAAAAGGGGAAAAGAGTGCAACTGTATGGATAAATCACCAGCAACATTTATTCCAGGTGACTCTCTTAGAAGTTTACACGTGCTTTATCTTTAAAGGTGATATTCTTTGGCAACCTGCCATAGCTCCCAAATAAACCTGTGAAGTAGACCATGCGTCGTGTTTCAGATGAAATATTCTCTCCTATTTTAACAAATCTCAGCATGATTGTCCCTTGCAAATACCTTGAACTAGGTAGCTCTACTGAATGAAGGCAAACCTAACCATCTGAGTTTGATAGTAAGTTGTTTCTTACCTTTAGATGAAATGATCTGGTTCCTAATTGTCTGTTAATTATACTCACAGGTTTGATGTCGATTTAAAAATTCTCTGTCTGTCATAAAAGCCCAAATATCAGGTATTCAGGACAGTCCCAGCAGTACTGAAAGGAGTAAAGTGTACTCAGCACAGTGTAGATTGGTGTGGATTAAAAATTTTAAAATGGTTTTAATTTTTGACTCGTGAATTATATTTAAAACAAGGTCATATATCCTCCCCTTAAGAAATCTATAGTGAACATAGTATAGTTAATTCAATATTTTATTATTTTACAGACAAATTCTGAAAATTATCACTGACTTCATAGAACATCTTCTTTATATACAAATACAAATTACATCTATGCATCCAGCATTTCACAGAAATGGTTATGTGCAAAAAACAATAACATAAGAGCATATTTGGGTGTTTTCCCCATACTGATCAAGTGTAGGTTCAGCTGAGGCTTAGTTAAAATGCTTCATCAGATATTCATGGAAAAGGAATGAGATTTAGCCATTTGAATGAACCTTTAGTAAACAAGAGAAAAAGAAAACACATACTAGAATTAGTAAAAAGAAACTTCTGTACTTAGAAGTCACTTTTATTTGTATTTTAACTAAGTTGGCTTGGACCAAATCCAGTGATTCCTTAAGGCAGTGGATCCTGAGTTAGGCCGTTGCTTCAGCTCACAAGAAAAAGACACAGATTCCAGACTACTCAAGGACAGCAGCTCCCTTTCTTTGCTGATTGGGCTGGAAATACCAATCAAAGGAAGCTTGGTGTTCTGTGATCTCATTATGTTGAGTAACAGGCTCTCCTTGAGAAGCAGTTGCTGCAGGGTAATGGGGACTGGCATTCAAGTGACCTTGCATCCTTGAGCCAGCATTCCCAGTTGCTGATGAAAAATCAGAGCCATAAATACCTGTAATGCAATTGTTCCACCAAGTCCAGCCAGTATTAATGCAAGCACTGGAGCTGGAAGGACTCCATAATGGTCTGAGCATGGGTTCAGTAGGGGGGAGACTCACTAGAAAGGGGGGGAAAAAAGAGAATGAAAGAAAATATTTTAATTGAAAACATGCAATTAAAAATAAAGCCCTGCCTCACATCCTTTACTCATTTGCTAATTGAAAATGGGAGACTTGTGAACCCAAAGTGCTTATGAGCACATCCATTGCCTCTCACTGCTGCCCTCAGAGAGGCACAGTGCTGCGGCACACACTGTGCACGGAGAGCAAAAGGGCAGAACAATTAAAAGGAAAAATGCAAAGTACAATTCTTGAAATGTCATGCACGTTAACAGCGCAAAATGCCAGTTGGGCTCCTCATCGTATTTCCTGCATCCTTCTTTTCCTTTTTCCTTTATTTTTGATTTTTCCTTTTCATGATTTTTCTATCCATGCATGTTGGAACGCAACTGCAGAAGCAGGGCGCACGCAATTTAAGCACAACATCACCACCTCCGTCCTTTTGATTCATTTACTCCACCATCATCTCACTTCCCAAATGTCCACTCCCCTCAACACTACCACCCCCCAAAGCCTGACTCTGTAAAACCACCCTGCACCATTAACACCCATTACCAGTCAGTGTCTTTTTATGGTCAGGGAGCACTGTTGCTTAGGCCTCCCTCGGGACTCAGATCACATAACTATAAATTTACTCTGGAGCCTCTCATTCTGTGTTGGTTTGCTATGTACTCAGGCCTTCCTCTTTCCTGAACTTTTCCCCTGCTTTTCTCTCATTGGCATATGCACCTTGACCCAAACAGCCTTGCACATATGCAAGATACAAAAAGTCCACCAGCTGTGATCAACAGTAAATAAATCTTGATGCCAGTATTAAGTTACAGCAATTTTATCCTCTCTCTCTTCTCTTCCCTTCCCCACCCCTTCATCGATGGGAAAAGGATATGAACTTGACATTTGCTCACTGAAAGCAGATGGATGAGGTAGGTCAGCATTAGGTGTAACCCTAGCACTGTTTCTTTGGGTTTCCTGAAGGATGGAGCTAAAAGAATTCTCCTAGTGGGTCAAAGGCCACATTAGTCATTTGCTTAAAGAAGAACTGTGCAGAATTAATCAAAATGAAACACAGGTTTTCATGTCTCTCTCTTATTCAGAATCTCTCGGTCCTTTTTTCCATTCCTCTTAGAGGAAGCAATATATTTTATCCTTTTACACCTTGTCCTGCAGAGGTTTTGTTCGGAGTGGTGTCACAGGCCTTCCCCTTCTGTGTGGAAAACCATTTTAATCAGGATAAAGCCTCCATGTGATACTTGTAAAGGTCATCTGAAGCTGGTGTGTTAGTACCAGTGCAACCACAAAAAAAAAGACTCAACCCTTCATGAAGAAGTTTTGAGTTGAAAAGAATGATTCTATTCACTGCATTTTTCCAACTTAAAAGGAAAGTTAAAAGAGCAGCTCTAACACTCAGAAGCAAAAAACTTTACATATTTTGTTTCACTATAACCTGAGGAGAGCAAACTATTCAGGGAGAAAGTCTTTCATTCTCGTTTCAAGAGCTATACCTCGAAACTGATTAAGAGCCTGACCTTACCATAAAACAGGTCACAGTAATATTTTTAGGGGTTTCTTTTTTTTTCTTTTTTTTTTTTTTTTTGAGGTTGTTATCTTGGTCAGGGAGGTACCAGGGTATTTATGGTTTACAGTTTAAATCATTCCACAAAAGAAAAAGTTTCTTTGGACTGAAAGCTTTCGGCAGCAAACTTTCACCTGCTATGTGAACTGTTCCCACTATTTGGCACACTTGCCTATAAAAGCTTAAAATAGTACATCAGGATTGGGTTTTGCGTGATGTTTTTTCCCCTTTTCTTTTCTTCTCCTGTTTTTCAAGTGCTGGAACTTCCTAGTTGGGATTCCTGAAAACATATTAATAATTTAGTTGGGATTTGTGAGATTTGCATTCAAAATAAGACAAAATGTCATTAGTCTTCAAGAATTTTCATGTTCCTTAGCTGCTTCCCAGCCATGTGCAGCAATCTGAAATACTCTTCTTCCCCTAGCATTGCAGCAAAGTCATCACAGGCATTCTAGAATCTGGCTGTTCCTTGTTAACTCAGCTGTAAACCAGTTGAATTTCCACTGTCCTGCAAAATAATCCAGTTTATTCAGATGCATTTATAAAGCAAACAGCAAAACCACCCACTGTCAGTTGCTCACACATTGGCATATGCAGGCACAGACACCTTCAGCAGCCCATACAGCACTGACAGTATGCACAGCTGTTATATTTTACGCTATTTGATGCTCAATAATTAGCGCCTGTTAAGGAAAAAGGAGAGATGCCACACTACCTTGCAACAAATAGCAGGAATCAGTATGTCCAATTTATCAAGACCTACTGCTGAAAGGAAGATTCCTGTTATAATTTCACATGATGTTGCTGTCACTATTACACTTGTCAGCACTATGATATCAACAAAAGACTTCTAGTATATCTAGCAGGCAATGACTCTTCTCTAGATTCACTGAAGGGAGACAAGAAACCACACAGATGCTTGGTATTGTCTTAATTTAATTTGTTTTTTGTTGGTTCTTTTTGCCATAGTTGGCACTTTTATTGATATTTATTGGTAAGAGAACTGGATGGAGGATTGAATTCTAATCACTTTCTCAACTTCAAGTATTTTATGACAGGAAAACCATTTAAAATTGAGGGACATGATGTATTCAGTAATGTTTTAGTGATGTCCAAGGAGCAACCAGCCAGGGTGCGGACTGGTTCTGTGAGTGCTGTAAACTGGTTTGTAACTCTCTTGTGATTAAGAGATTTCCATCAACAAAAAGTAGTGCTGCATGGAATCCACACACAATGAATTTTCAGGCTTCAAGACAACCCAACAGTATAATCATGGAAACACAGGTTGGTTTGAGTTGGAAGGGACAGAGACAATTCCCAGCAGACCAGGTTGTTCCAAGCCCCATCCAAACTGGCCTTGAACACTTCCAGGGATGGGGAACACGAGTATGTGTTAGAGGCATCTTCAATCTTTCCTAATGTGTTTTAATTGCCTGGCAACTCAGCAGGGAGACCTGGCAGGCAAAGCATGCTGGAGGGTAGCCATGGCTATCAGGAGTCCTCAGCCAGGTTCTAAGAATTCAGACATTAGGATATCCCAAGCACCTGCAGGGATTCCTCAGCCTCAGAGATCTACATGAAGAAAGGTAAACTACATGATGGCAGCCTTTCACCAATAGATTCACTTGTAGCTTCTGCAGCAGAGGAAAGGATCCAATCTGTGATATATTCGGAGACCAATATATAAATATGCACAGAATGGATTATGAAAACCAGAAATGAGATCCTGACCATGTATCTAAGAAGAAAGTAATCTGCAGACAAGCCAGATTTTATGTCTGCTCATTCCTTGCAGACAAATGATACTCTTGTATTCATGAATCCTGCTGGATGAGTTTGATGGAATATAGACATGTCTTAATTTGCATACACTGTCTGCATTGAAATCTCATGGATTCAGTATCAATTAGATGTGTTAAATTCTCTCTAGAAGCAAAATCTCTCTTATTATCCACAGTAGTGTTTTGCTGGGCTTCTCTTGCTGCTTTAATTCCCTTGTTGTTTTATTCCTCACCTCAGCTCATTGTAGTATACTTACACATGAAGAGATATTCCAGGTTACCACAGCAGGAATAATTTTTTTGTGTAAAACTAAAGGTTTAGCACTCTGGTTCTGAAACTTTTACTTGCATTGGAGTAGTACTGTTCAGCTTGATATTTGCAAATTGCTTTAAGTCTTGTTGCCAATGGTAAACTCAAAAAATTATGCAATTGGCTTTGAAATCGCGAGTCTTTTTTTAAAGCAATTAGTTTCATAAGTTCTGGCACAAAAGAAATACTTATGATTTGTTTTTCATAATATACTGCCAGTTTCAGCAGATTTTCCTGTAGCTGCAGTTTCTTTGGTGAATGCTCTTGTGCCTAACACTGTGGGTCCCCATGCTTGTACTTTTCCCTTAGGCCACTGATGGAACAGACACAGTCACTTCTACACAGCCACCTGTTTTCACGAGGCTTGTTTGAGCATCATTATTTTTGTCAAGTATGTCCTTCCCTTTCCCCAGCATAAACACCTTCTGATCACATAACATTTTCTCTTCAGAAAGTAGGCTATAAAAATTAACAGATGTCATAGTCATGGGGTTTTTTGCCCTGTGGATTCTGAATCTTGCACTTAAACTTGATTGATGTTTTCAGATGTGATATTTTCATTTACCCCTGTAGCTGTGAGTACTAGAAAAGCGTGTTTTGCTCTTTCAAAATCAACCTGAAAATCCTATGATTCCCTGCCTTGAGGATGTGAAGAAGACTTCAATACTTTCAAGTAAATCACTAATAGAGAGATAACATTTGTAAGCCTGCAGTTCTGAGCTCCATGTCTGAATGTGATTCACCATCTGAAATCGATGTGATTTCCTGGTAGTACCAGTTAAATGCATGATGTTTTGTTGTCAGGAGATGCGTAATCTCTCTCTCAATATGCAAACCACTGCAGATTAGTTGTATGCTGTTGAGCAGTACGATTTATTCTCCTTATATAGGAATAATTTTATCCTTATGCTTAGGAGCCAGAGCAGGATACTGGTCATTCCATGGATTTATGAACTGCCTTTCAGCAGGCCCATAGATATCTGATGATTAATTAAGGTTCTGTATTTGTGGCCTACGATTCATGTACGTTTTGTGGTGGCAGCCGCTGGCGCTTTCCTGAAGCAAATGTTGCAGATGGCAGTTTTTAAGCTTAGAGTGGAGTAAGAGATGTAGTCACTCCCTTGGCTAGCACACAGTGTTCCCTTGATGCTGTAGAGCACAAGGCAGTATGAATGGAGAGCAGCACATATCCTCTTGTTTGTCTCATGTTGAAATGGTGCTTCCTCTAGTCTTGCACTGCATGGGTTATGGTTGGGTGATCTGGGGGAGCAGTTTGTTCTTCTCACTGTAAATATAGACTACATTTCATATTTAACATGTCCATATCATACCTAAGTTGACACTGGATATATGCATAACTGAGTCAATAGTTTTATGAGTTATTCTGGCAAAACTTGCATCCATCTTTCCTAGAGACTTTCCATCCTGGCCCATGGGTTCTCATTTCTACTTACATATTACAGCACTAAGAGACTATGGCACTCTTAAGATATGTTTTGTTTTCATGCAGAAGAACAGGTACACCTCTTGCTCTCCTTCCAGGATGAAATTTGCCTTGAACCTGCTAAATGTACAATCACTTAAGTAGTCTGTAAATCCCTTCACCCAAAGGAAACAAAAGGCCTTGGAGATTCCATTAAGTTCTTCCTCCACTCACCTCAGAAAGCAGGCTAAATTAGCCTACTAAATTAAGGATTAGGTTATTCTGATTTAATTCATCATATATGCTTTTTTATCTCCACATCACAACTGAAGATGTATATCTATAAATTAAAAAAATACATTTGATAATTATACTTGAGTCAGAAGATGTTAGCAGTCAATGTTTAAAAATTATTTATCTGTCACTCCAATGATTTCAGCATTTAAAAAATAATCAATGATTTCTAAACATCTAAGTACTGTTGCTGAGCATATGACTGTGCAATGACCAATTTGCAAAGCCACATTAAGAGAAATATATGAGCAGTGCTCTCCTTAGGGAATGGTCATACAATAGAATGTGGATATTTGTATGAAAGCTAATCCTCCCACACAGTCATGTCAATTAAGTACAGTTCAGGATAATAAAGAAAAAATAGTGTTATCTGGGCCATATATTATTATCCTCTGATTAAAAAATTGCAGCAAGGTCAGTGGTTTTGGTATTTGTTACTTACTACTAAAGTGCTGCCTGAATTTTCCTTTCTGTGTCTATGTATATGTGTGTCTCTTTTTTCTTTTTCAGTGGCCTGTAGTGGCCTTGAAATGGGGGGAAAAAGTGAAAAGAATCAATAATGCCACTTCTTTAAACACCAAAGTGGATTTAGTGTGTGTGACTAGTGGCAGATTGACAACCTGGAGAGCTAAAGGCCCACTGTTACCCACTATGTGCATCCAAGAGCTGTGCAAGCCCCTCCAGAATTGCTTTACAGCATTAGCACAGCTTTGACCTGGCTGGGGACACTCTTACTTCCTTGCAACTGAACCTTTTGCTTCATTTCTGAGGCTATCAGCAAATTAGTTCCAGTCGCAATAGTGTAGTATTTTATTGGGAAACAGAGGCACGGTTTGGTTTTCATTTTAAGGTGAACAATTTCCAATAGGAAATGGATATTTTAATTTGCTTTTATGTGTCATAGTAATGAGTTGCTTACTTTTAATAGCATAGCAGAAAAAAACTTCACACAAGAGGAACTAGTTTCTCATGGTTGACACTACAATTCCTTTTTTTGTGAGTAAGCAAATGTTACTTCTTACTGCACAGATTATTCATAGTCCTCTGATAAATGACTAGACATATCAGTGCCAGTTTAAGTTTAATCTTCTCTTTTAATGGGATGAACCTCTGAAGACAAAGCTACAGATAAAAGTGAATCTTGAAGTTCTCTGTCACGCAACAGAGCAGTTCTCTGTATCTCTCTCTACAGACCCAAGGACTTCCTCACAAGTGTTTTTTGGATATTCCAGTCCTCCTTCTGCTCAGTGTCACACCTCTGACTGCCTCGGAAGTCACAGGCTCAGAATCATTTAGTTTGGATGAAGACCAGCAGTTCAGATACTGCTATCTGAGAGCTGGCAAAACGCAGAATTTCTTTATTTAGGGTGGATTTTTTCATGACATTGAGATGTTCAGAAATTGCACAAGGGCTTTTCATTCTTAACATCTGGAAGTCTGGAAAAAATAAGCCAGTGCCAAACAACCTCAAAATCTTGGTTCTGCCAATGCACACCTACCTGCATCCTTACTTCTAGTAATACATATTGAATAGTACCCAAAGGCTGGAAAAACCTGGATTTGCACTGATTGTGATGATGGTACAATAGATATTTTACCTACACGGAGCCCCATGTCAGGAAAAGCCCAGAGGTTAATTCTGAGCACATGCTTAAAACCCATTGAAGTCAAATAGATATTTAAGTACAGATGTCGAAAATATGTTTATGGGTGTTATTGAATAAGGGCTTTAAATGCATTAACAGTTTGCCACTTGATGTTTCTAGCCAATAATATGTTGCACTTTGGCTCTGTTAAAAACAAAAGAGTTGTTCTGTAATTTTCCTGCTGTAATTGAATGATCCTGTGTTGTGATTCTGCTCAACTTTGTAAGCCAGGTAACATCACATATATCTTGGAAGTTTCCCCCTGGTCACCTGGCGTCCTTTAATCGTTTGGTCTAAAAGCATTTAGGATGACAAAGGGTATACACTGGAATTTCTGAGTGATGGAAAAGTTTTAAAAAGTTAAACTTCTGAGAAGTAGATGAAAAAAGCCCAATAGTTTTTAGAGACTGTCTGTAGGAAGATAAATCCTGGAAAAAATGTTTTGAAAGGATCTTTAAAATTATGGTGTTGCATAAGGACCCTAGAACCCAACCTAGTATCTGGAGATCTTTTTTATGTATCTATTACTGCAACAAAAAGAAAGCGGAAAAAAAAATTAACTGTGGGAGTAAAAACGAGTTAAGCCAGAGAGACTGAAAATTAAAGTGCACTGGCTACTCAGTGTAATATTTCCTTACCCGTTCTGGTCTTCTGGATCATACTTGTGTCCTACTGTGAAGGCTGGTAAATAGCTAGAAGTAAAAACTAGAAAAGAGCTTGTCAAAATACAGCAGGGCACAAGCATCACAAAGTCACTGTATTGACTTGCTGACATTATGGCAAAGGAACTTCCAACAACCCCTGGCTTGATGTCAACAATAAAGGCCCAGGTACCGTCAAAGAGAGGACTCTGCATAAGCATTCCTTTAAAAATGCTCACACTCAACGAATTCTGAACTGCTATAAAACAAAACAAACAAAATAAAATTTAAAACAAAAGAAAAAAAGAGGGGGTGGAAAATATTGGAAAAAGAATGAGGGGGAAAAGGTGGTTTCTTTCTGTTTTGTCCTACAGGCAGAAGTGCCAGGACAAATCAGCGGGTCTTCAGGTGAATTTTCTAGTTACAGTAGATGAAGCATTTCATTGGCTACTTTGACGGATTGTTAACGTTAGTTGGGCTGAGTGTGATTAATTTGGCTGCTCTGTCAGTGACAGGGAGGAAAAGGTTCTGCTAAAACCGAGCAGAGGTGACTCTGCTAGAATTCGTTAGAGGCACAGAGCAATGCTGGGAGCAGGGGAAGCATGAGGCAGAGTCATGTCAGCTTCCCAGCTGTGGTCTTCTGGATCAAAGGAAAGATGCTGCTGATTTGAAATGAAAAGTTGGGGGTTTCCCTAATGTGATCTGGCGCAGGGAGCGACTAATATGGTGTTGTCCTTCCCCTGCTTCAGGCAGGGGAAAAAATGGATCCGGATGTGAGCAAATAGTACAAAGGGAAGGCCGAGCTGCTAAGCTACATATTTTTATGCAATTTTCAAATGTGTGAGCTGTCAGGTTTAAAAAATAATAATAACACAGGGTCATTCCTTGGCCTGCTAACAGATGTGTCCAACATTTGGATCCTAGCACAAGGATTTTGCCTTAACCAAAATGAATACATCTAATACATTGACAGTAAATCTCTCAGCACCGTTAAAATATAACTCAACTAATAAATGAGAAAGAGAAGACATCTGAGAAACTGCAAGTGTCTGCTTAAAATATATAGACTTAATATCAGCAACTGGTGAGTGAAGGCAAAGCAATCTGAGCATTCCTGCTCACCATTCCCCTCTGCAGAATCCAGATCCAAAAGCAGATTCACATCTTGTGTTAACACAGTGCACAGCAGTAAAGCTCCATTGATTTCAGTCTAGTTATTACTGATTTTCCGCCATTTAAGGGAGAAAAACAGATCTCTGTTCTCTGTGTGATTGTGTGGCAAAGGCAGCAAGGCATGATCCCTCTGTCTCCAGTCGCTCCAGAGCTGGAGACAACATAACCTGATATTTGCTACTGAACAGTCGCTACTGAAACCAGTGTGCAAGCTCAAAGGGAGGTCACTTAATGTTTCCAGACAGAAGCAAAGCAGGGAGATGCACAGTTGGCCTTGAGGTGCTGGGAGTAGCTGTGCAGAGGACAAAACTCTAGAGTCACAGCAGAAAAGTTATTCTCATAATATAAAGGGTACACACCTCAAAGCAGAGAAACAAAAATATATTGTAGTGGTATTGACTAAGAGATTTGTGCAGAAATGTAGTAGTAGGATTTATTTTCAATCTTTTCTGGCTGGCTTAATTGTTTGAGAAACTAAACAATTATCCTGTGTATTATTCTCAGTATATAATTGTATGATACACCCGTAACTTGTCAGATTTTTTTTTATTCTGAAAATTAGAGCGGGACGTAAGCATATAGAACAATAATGTTGTGCTTAAAATAAAAACAATCACAAAGTTTTAAGCTGTGAAAGTTGTTTTACCTGCTCTCCTATGATCTTCTGTTTTGCTTTGAAATTAGTCAGTATCCTTCAACCTATGATAAGACTTGGACTGGGACATAGAGCACAAGTTTTGGAAATACAGTTTTTTCAGTACTTGAGAGAGATCCATCAAGTTTACACTTTCCCATCCTTAGGAACAACCAGATGTGTTTAATTCCTCTTCCTTTCTGGATTCAGCTGCAGTGACTGAAGAGAGAACTTCCAACAGAGCAACCTTGAAGATAAAGGGGGGCAGACAGCTGGGGCAGTAACCTTTTGCAGCTCCATGATTAATCCAATATGGTTGTGAATCAGAGCTTTTGGTCATCAGACCTTGGATGTTCAGCATCTTTATATAATCCAGAATTACTGCTGCCCATTCACCTGTGGATTAGAAACTGCATTCTCAATAGAGGAATTGATGGAAAAAAACTACTGCAGCTAAACCGATGGAGAATTCAAAAAATTTCGATGTTTTCACTGTTGGGTAAAAACCATAATGGTTATTGAGGCAGAGAGCTTCAGAATTTGCAAAACAGAATGAGATCATTATAGTCCTAATTGAGCAAAGCAAATAAAAACATGTTCAGCTCTAAGCAGTTGAATAATCCTGATTCTTCTGACCAGAATTTAAGGAAGGGTGTAAGACTATGCTTAATGTTCAACATGTGAGAAGTTGACTTCTCAGGGTCTTGAGCATATGCTTAATTTTTTTTTACTTAGTTAGGGCTGTATGAATGAAAATGACATTTGTAGTTAGTGTCTAAGCTAAATCAAGCCACATGCCTAAGGGTACAAAATAGCTATCAGATGGAGACAATAGAATAGCATTCTCACTATAAAATACTCAACAGAGAATCACTTCACCCAGGTAAGTTCGTAGCAGTTAATTTGGAAAACAATCTATTAGGCTAATATATTTAAGGACTTATTTGTTAATATGAGGTTTCAAAGCACCTTGCATATCTGAATAATTTACCAAATAATGGGCAATAAATAATTTCTTCAATTAACTTTTCTGATTTCTACTGTTCTCAAATTCTCCAATGAGCAGATCACAACTTCTACCAGCCAAATTATTACTTGAAATTGTTTGTGAATTTTTGAAACAAGTAGTTCTTGGTCCACAAGTTTGTCAGCCAATGAAAGCAAACATTCCACTGTGTGGGTTATTAGTATAGCCAAGTCAGTCAATCAGAACAGGAGTAACGCCCTCTGCCTTTGGTCACATATGACTTACATTCATTTTCTAATGAGCAATTTCCTGAGTTGCCCTAAATTTATAATGTGTGAAGAAATGGGAGATTTTATTCCCTTTGGTAACACACGCAGAGAAAAAAAAAAAAAAAAAAAAAAAGAGGGAGAATGTGTTTTCATTGATTTGGCTCAAATTTTTATTATAGCATATCCTAAATTTTGATAAATATTTTTGTTTCTCCCTATGACTTTCGATTATGTCCTGATAGTTATATAGACCTTAATTCCAATTAAAATAAAAGTAAGCTTCATCTTACTGGGTATGGCTATGTTTACCTGGCTAAGCCAATACATTGCCATTTGCTTCATGATGAATATCAGCTAATAAAACATCACTAGTCTTTTGAAGCACACTCAGGGAAGGCAAAAGCATCTTGGCAAGACTGACATGTTACCTCTTCTATGTTGAATTCACAGACTAAAAAGAAATAGAATAAGTAAACAAAACAAAATGATACCAAAATAATAAATAAGCTTATACTGGCCTAAATGCTGGTTTCTGTGGAAATATTTATTAATTTCAAATATCCATTATAGATCTGAGGAGAACATAGATGTGGATGGAATTGAGAAATATTTACTATGTTGATCTTACACCAATAAGACCTGATAAAAAATATTATAGTTTGTATTTAAAAGTATTATTTTAGTTTTTCTCCTCTTTTACCATTCTATATGTGCCCAAAGGCACATATGTCATGATGCCAAAACTAACAATCCAACATTTCCTATTATTTATTCTCCCTTCCATGCATTACTGTGCTTTGAGCTGGTGTGCCTGTCTGTGTAGCCATGTGGTAACATGACTTGAGGAACTGATTTTCCTGAAAAAGCAATAAAAAGAAGATCTTAGGTTTAATTTCTTTTTTGATGGATCAGTTCCCCAATCCCATTCACCCTGTAGTTATAAGGTGCCTGTCTGTGTAGCCATGTGGTAACATGACTTGAGGAACTGATTTTCCTGAAAAAGCAATAAAAAGAAGATCTTAGGTTTAATTTCTTTTTTGATGGATCAGTTCCCCAATCCCATTCACCCTGTAGTTATAAATAGCCATGGCACAAAGAAGAAACGGTGGTCTACAGCTGTGTAAGCTCATACCACAAAAACACAGCAACAGAGGAGATGGCTATAAAAAGATAATCATGTGTTAAACTGAGTTAAAGCAATTTTACTAGTTAGCTTGCTAGCTTTTCAGCTGGTGTAAATTAAAACCATGACTTCTCATATATTGTGCTACTGAGGCTTTGACTCAAAAACTGGTATGTGCTGTAGATCTTCTATCCTTAGATGCAACTGCTGCCTCTGATTAAGATCATGGGAGTTTCCCTTCCTAATGGGAGGAATACCCTATGCCCAACCACGCAGGACCATTCAAACAGCTTCGGGGGCTACAGCATTACTTGCAAGAAGCTATCACTGGTTGTGCTGAATCTTGATTTGCCTTGGTTATGCTTTCTTTTAGAATTTTGAAGGGAAAACTCCCCCAAAGAAATACAATATTAAGGGTATTGATAAGTCTTTAAATACAGATATTCCAAACTTTTTTTGGAACCCAGTGCGACTTCTGGTTTCCTCATATATCATATGAATGCAGCTCTAAATCTTACCTAATGCAAATTAGAACCAGTCTTCTCCAGAAGAATCACATCTAATTATCCGTTTACATCCAGAGTCTCTTGCTGGAGTGACTAAAATAGCAGAACTGTAGCAATAGAATAACCCCTCAGTTACCTCTGTGGAGCCACCTATTTGTTTCTTGTGGGATGAAGAATCCATTGATTAAATTGCACTGGTTTTGGAAAAAAGGTGTCACTGGCCTATTCTCTCTGTCAAGCATTTTAGGTGTGCAGAGGAAGCAAGACAGGTAGATGTCAGGAGAAGAATCAGTTACGTTCCACTGTGTTTTGAAATATCTAAAACTGGAACAACTCTGTTACTATCAGTGGCAGAACTCCAGACTAACATCCTTCTAGGAATCTAGGAACTGATTCTTGACCATAACCCACACTGAATATCCATTTCGCAGATAGGTGTGACTAGTAAGCTAATGAAGACATTGTTCTACTGATGCCAATTTACAAGTTTGGAGAATTTTGCCAGTTAAAGCAGCTGAGAGTCTTGTGTAGAGTATTTAGTGTTGCAGTTAGGAAAATTATACAAATATTTCTTAAACATTAGATGTCTCTGAAATATAAAACGATAGTTGCCTAGAATGTCCCTTTTCCATATCAACAGACCTCCTTGTTTGTATGTTACTGTGACCATAATATAATGACCAGCATGTATGTTTTATCGCTCAGACTCTTTGGGAAGTGGCTTTAAATGTTCACTTTGGCTTGATAACACAACATTTCATTAATATATGAGGATCGAATTGTTGTCTGTGTTTGTGGAAAAAAATCTGGCTCACCCCAGAGGTTTTGAGAATTTGGCCACTCCCCTTTAGTCATTATAGAAAGAGACCTGCCAAGATGAGAAATTACACCAGGAGGGTTGAATATTAGGATTAATTGTCTTGAACCAGTGCAGTGGAGCAGGTAGGCAAGTCAAATCGAGGTGACGATAATGAGGGCCAATAGGCAGCCTTTATTGTCTTCTTTCATAAAGAAAAGTATTTAAAAGAAACTATTTCCCATCTTTCAGCACAACTAAAATTGGAATTTAAAGCTTCTGCATTTTCAGCAATGAGAAAATTACAGTGTTCAATAAAGGGAGGATTTCTTTTTAAACAGGAGAAACCAGGTTGAACAAAGATCATCTGTGGGCCATTAGCTCTTTCTTCGAGGGTAGCTTAGCACCAGCTTTTCCCTCAAGCTCATAGGATTGGTCTAACCTTTTAGACCTTTGATATTGATCTTTAGCCTTTTCAATTGGACATTTTTACCGTGCTTAAACTGTATCTTCTGGTTGTTTCAAACACTTAATTGTGCTGAAAAGTAGTAATTCATTTAAAGGTAGAGGCAAAATGGGCTAAAAAGTGGACGTTAATATTAACTGTAACATAACAATGACAATCAGTTAATAGAGAGACGCTTTGGAGCCTTCCAAAGACTGAAGATTTTTGTTTGAAAGTGTGAATTGGAGTTATGAAGCTGTGATGCTCATCTACTCATTATCCTTACTGCCTTCTGTCGTTGCTGAGGACTCACCAGACAGTGCTGCACAGTTTCAGTATCTCTGAAATGGGAAAGGTCCCAAACCTTTCCCTTTCTATAGCAGCTCCACTGTGCCCCCATTTCAAAAGATTCCCATTGCTATCTAAAACTTAGAGAGACCTTCAAACAGTCCTTTGTTTTGGCTTTAATCCTTTAACCAGGTGTTTGTTCAGTTGTCTCTCCAACATGGTTCCAGCAGACTGCTTTGTGTTTCCTTGTCGAGTTTATGTTTCATCACAGAAATATCACAGGCCTTTGAAAATAGAAGACATTCATTCTTGTGAGATACTGGTTCAAAGTAGTGAGCAATCAGTTCAGATTAACTTTTCAGGAAATTTTCACCTTTCGGAGCCAAAATCTTGTGAGGGGTATTTCCAAGATTAGTGAAATCAAAGTATTAAAATGAAATTCTGTGGCCTTGGCTCACTGTCTCTCCTCTCTTCAAATGAATTATGACAATAATAGGACTTTAGCCTAAGAAATAATGCAGAATCCAGATTTGGCCTACAGTTTGGATAAATAATCTTCCACTCTACAGAGCTTCATCCAAGGAAGAGGATATCTCTTTTGCATGACAAAGTTTAATCAGTAAATTCAAAAAAAAGATTCTTCAGCCATACTTTAGAGATTCCAGAATCTTTTGGAAGGTATTTTAGTTCCCATTTTCCATGTGCACACGCACATACTTACAAAAGAATTCTGGCAAACTTTAGCAAACTTTGTATTTCTCGACCCTATCAACCAAAATACTTGGTGAATGTATTTAGCTTAGTGTTTTGGGTAACTTTGATGATCTAAATCTGCTATCCATGATGACAGAAAGCATTATTTTTTCCTTCTTTTTTTTCAAGATTTATATATCATATCCACAAAGCTCCTTTGTATCACTGTACTCGAATTCTACCATCCAAAATGAAATTTTTATATACCATCTATCAGTGTGAGCTGAGTGCAATGAATAGAAAAGGCAGCTCTCTATCTTATCAATAATGAAAGAGTACTTCACTTCCCAGAAGAAATAAAGTGGGAGACTACATACCTATGTCTCCTGGAAACCACTCCAGTATTTCACAATGGATGTATATCAACATATTCACCTTGGATCAACCAAATACCCTTCAGCTTCATAGCTGCTAATTTTCCTGATCAAGCCCCATTTAATGTACCTGTACTTTGATGTCCCAGCTCTTACAATGTTCAGAACAGATTTGTGTACACTTGAGTGAAGGAAGAGTTGAAGCCACTTCGAAATTCTGGCCTATTGTTAATATTGTGTTTTACTTTAGAGGAATAATGAAATATTACATTCTGAAGCCAGAAATTTTCTTTCCAAGACCCTGTAAATCTTAGCTCTTTTCCTAAATTTGACAACACTTCTACTTTGTCTTGTGGCTATGTACTTATATTTAATAATTACATTAATTTAATACTTATATTTTATAAGCACATTTCCCATGGCCTAATGGGGACTGTAAAAGCTCTGCATGATACAGTAGTTGTTTTTACAAAAAGTAAATTAGAACTGGCCATGAAAAAAATATCTGTAAACATGCAACCGTTCCCAATAGCAAGCATAATTAGTAGCAACTGTAATGTAGTGCAGTGGTGTAAGTCAGAAATAATACTACCACCATTAAATACACATATGTTAACAAGATCACAAAGAATGGAAAAAATATTCACATTTCAGACATCCATTAGTCTCTCAGCTTTGCCATCTATAAAGGGCTTGTATCAGTAATCTTATGTTAATACAATGGGTATGTTTGGAAGGCAACACAGAGGAATGCAAAATAGAACATGAATTGCTGCAAAGATGGGATCAAATTTTTACACTACATAAATTCACTGCAAAGATCCTCAATACATTAAGAGGCAGCTCTATATCAGAGAAAGAGTGGCCTTGTTTTTCCAAGAATTACTGAAGAAAAATTAAAAAGTGAGAGGCTGGTTTACATATATTCTGTAGAGTGTTGAAAAATGCTGTTTATCCATGTTTCCCAGGGCAACTGAGCATAGCACAATACATAACAAAACTCCGTATTATCAATGGCAGAGCATCTGAGTGGTGGATCTGATGTCCCACAGATAAGATGATGGAATATTTCCTACATAAGAAGAGGTATTTTTATCATACTCAGAGAGGTGTGTATTGTTTACTCCACAGAATGTCCTTCCTGCAGCTGCCCAAGGGTCTGCATTGCCTGTTCCTGAAGGAACACCGACTACAGGGTAATGCCACAGCCATAGCTCAGTCTGGGATCTGAGTTTTGCTTTCAAAGAGGCAAGGGTAAAAAAAGGGGTAAGAATAAGGGGGTGCAACATAACGTTTTTTGAGAATTAAGAAGAGTAAATGCTCTTTACCAGATCGAGCTGCAGAAACTTTGAGCAGATGTTTAGGGTTCTAGGAAATACCTTTTTTTAGCAAACTATATCTGTATGAAATCTGCAGTAAGGGTCTGTCTTTAAATTCTGCAAAGAAAAAAGTATTTCATCATAATTTCACCTAAACCACAGAGAGTGGTGACTACAATTCGGTTGAAATATTTTCAGCATCTATGGGTTTTTAAATATCCTGTGAAGTTTCCTTTTTTTTTTTTTTTACCTTACCTTATAAAGTAGTACACCATGAGTGACATTTGGTGGGGATCACTGACTGTCTAAGAGCAGTGGGCAGTTCCTCTGCATACAGATTCAGTATTTAAACATAGATTACAGAAAGATGGATTATTTCATTTCAAGTTCACACAACTTCTTTTCCCCTTAACACTTACATGCTGTGACAGAAACACTGCCTGCCTTTGAGTAGGTAAAATCCCCTGTGGTCTATCCTTATTCAACAGTTTATAGAATGTAACTTTTTAGCTTTAGGAGACCTTCAAAGTTTCTTCTCTAGGCATTGTGCCCTCTGAAGCATCTCAGTCTGCAAAAGGAGGTATTTCAGCCATCTAAGATATGCCCTGGGTTTATACATAACTTTAAAAAAAAAAAAAAAAAAAAGAAAAAGAAAAAGACAACGATAAAAGATTAGTCATAAAATGGTCTAATTGGCCAGAAGTCTCTGTGGTGGCAGAGTGTTTTATTAACTGGAAGAGACATCACAGACAGTACGCTGAGATAAATCAGACCCAACTCCTGCTAATGTTTTCTAAGAATGGAATAGCAGGTTGTGAGGGAATAATTTTGCTGGATTTTTGTTCACAGAAAGTGAAGGTTGAGATTTCTTTTTTGAGATTTTTTTTTTTTTTGCTTCTCCCCTCACCTCCCTTTCTGAAATCTTTTGTGAATTAATTTTCTATTTCCTGTGATCAGGGTTTTTCTCATACCTCATTCATTCCAAACATTGCATTGAAAAATGTCAAAGACTAGGACAAAGGACGAAAGAACTATGCACCTCCCATCTGGGCAGCATAAGTAATGACAGGGTCAAGACTGAAGTCCATGAATCCCTCCATTACCTCATTCTCCCACTTTCTATTTCATTTTTAAGGATGCCTTGAAATGTGGAGACTTCTTTTAATACCTTATGAGAGTTACTGTGAGAAAGGTGATCAAAAGGACTCTGCTGGCTTGGGTGCCCTTTATCTCCGAGGAAGGTGATGCACAGCATCTGGAGATGATGGAACGCATGATTAACATTACCACAGAGAATGATTAATATCTTCTTAAAGCACCTACTTCCAGATTATCCATCATTTCATTAGAGTGAAAAAAAAAATTTCTTTTTGAAAGGGGGCTGTGCCCCTGAACCATGAATAACTAACCCACCTCTTGACATGTTTACTAATTGAGTAGCAGAGTATGCTTAATATTATGTTGAACAAATAGTGGTGCCCCTTCTTTATGCAGAAACAAAAAGGTAGGAAAAGAACAGAGTGAATTTGAGACAGTGGTTTAATAAAGCAGTTAAATGATTTTCATTTCATTGAAAGTGTCTTTAAATACATTAACCAGCTTTATTTTACTTTCCTTTCTTCATTCTTAAAACACTCTGTCAGGCTGGACTTTTTTTGTTGAGGATCACTATAATTCTCTTGTTTCCATAATTTTTTCTTTCTCTAATTTCTCTTACTGTTCCTGTAGTATTGGAAGTGGGTCCTTGGGGGTATGTAACCTCTTATAGCAACTTTCTGTGTTGCAGTCAGGGACCAATCCTGCAAACAGTGGAGAAAAGGCTTTGTGTCTGTGCTGGCTGACCTGGGACAGGTTACACTGAGTTTGCCAGAGGTCTCTAACCTGGTGATTCTTGAATCTAGTCGCAGAGACAAGCAGGCTGTGGCAATTTGTAGAAGGAAAAACATGTACTTTCTTTTTGTCAACCATCCTTCTTTTTGCAAGTACCTGCATTCTTTTTGTTTTTGTTAATGGCACTGAACAGCTCTAAAGTTCAGATCAATACAGTGCTACCTTAGTGCCTTGCTCACATATATAATATCTTCTTATATTAATCCTGTTTCCAGGGAAGTGTGACAGGCAGTGGCGATGCAGAATACTAAACTGGTGATTATTAATCACTGTCTTTCAGATCAATAATCCACTGGAACTTTTCCTTTCCCCCATTCTATTTTTTTGCCATTTGAAGTTAAACAGAAGTATTTATGTGTATCCTGCTCTTGTAGCGTTTGTGTGTTTAATAACATGTGTGTCCTTCTGTTCAGCATCAGCCTGGTGCCTGCAGCTTTTGCACTACCTTCTTCCTGATGGGAGCCTGATTGCCCGAGGCATTCATCCCCACCCAAAGCTTTCAGGGGTGACCCTGAGACTTTCATTGTGGATGCAAGACGGTAGATAATATGGCATTGCTGGTAATATATTGCTTGCCTGGTATTGTTGCCTGCAAACCAACAAAGGCAGGGATCACTGCCCTAAGAAATAAAGCCATCCGTAGCCCTCTGCCTTTGTTTGATTTTGGGAACATTAGTTACATTTTAGTGTGTTCAGATTCTAATGTTGGGAATTTGAACTCTGGACAGTCTCCCCTGAGTGCTGTGACAACAGAAGCATGAAAGGATGTTTTCTGAGAATTTTAGAGGATTCCTTGAAAACGATACAGCGTGAAAACCTCACTTGAAACACTCCTGGCTTTTTCAGGAAATTATAGTTGGCTGCAGGGGGAAAAAAAAATAAAAATGCTTTCTTAGGGTTTTTTTATGTTTCTCAGTTTTCCACCTGCTTTTTTTGTGACGTACTGGCTTTGCAGGGGGGCAGGTTAGGAGAGAAGAACAGCCCCTTGAAAGCCACCTCTGGCATGACTATTACAAGAGACAATGAACTTGAACATGCTTCTCTCCCTTTTTTTCTCCAAAGATCATGAACTTGAAACTCAGTTGTGCATGCATGAAAGTTCTATAAACATTACTTAAACAGCAGCCAAAAGACCTTTGCCAGCTCTGGCCTACTTCTCCCCTTGTAGGGGCTCAGCACTCCCACTCAGTTGACTACTTGTCCTACTCTTTGCCCTCTCTGCTCTGCTGCAATCGTCCTGGAATTTTCCTCTATGCAACTGCTGTCCAAACCAGCTGCACCCACTACATCTTCAGCAGTGGACCGAGGAGGGTATTAATCATATTTTTGAGGAGGACACTCTGCTATTTATCTCCCTGACACCTCCAGCGTTTGGGAGCCCACTGCAGCACACAGCCCATTGACTAGTAATATTACACATTACCGTGCTCCATTGCCTCTCCCTGCCCTCTTCATTGAGTGGCTGTTCAACAGTGGAGTTGTGTTTGTTCAATCAGACATAATTTATACCTTTTTTGTTCCTTCTGGAGAGCTCTTGTTAATTTTAAGACTAAGCACTGTGTTTTCCATATAATTCTAGCTCCAACATCTGAACAGAACTGAAGATGGTTGAACAAATCCGATGCCAGACTTGTTCAAACTACTTGGTTTTAAATCACCAAAGAGGGTTTGTTTTATTTTTTTTACAAAAAAAAAAAAAAAAAAGGTTGTTAAGGGAGATTATCTCATACTTACTTTAAAGATCTGGGGTATATTGCATGTCTAAGAATATGTATGTATTCTGTCTCTAAGGGGAATACCTGCAGCAGCACATGGTACTGCAATCCCTTGGCTATTGTCCAACGTGCAAAGTCTGCAAAGGAGAAAAGATTAATAATTCAGTTAATTTATAGCAAGTGGGGCTTTTTTTGTTTTCAGTTTTTAGAAGAAATTTATAGGAAGAGGAGTGGGTAAGGAAAGAAAGCTATTATAAGACTAAATGCCTAATCATTCATCCTGGACTTTGTTTGTTCCCCTTTCAGATTTATCAAACTGTGTAATGAGAGCAGCTAGCTTAAGATCTGCCTAATTTTACACTGCTTAGACAGTGTAAAGAAACAGAAAGTGTTTTGCTCCAAGATCTTTGGGGAAAAGGATTACTCGTTACAGGATGTGAGGATTATTTCCCATAGAAAGGCTTAAAATAAAATGAAATTTCAAAAGAAATTATAAACCCACCATCTTTTTAGTTTTCCTTTTCTGAATGGAATTTGTGAGGGATGTAAACTGGTCAAATTTCTAGAGGATTTAAGCCAATGTAGCTGAGTTAAGGATTTAGACCATCAGGTCCCAGTAAATGGCCCATGGGATGAACAGATCCCTCTGGTGCCAGTCACTGTGGTGTATAATAATACTCTGTATTTCATTCTAGCTTCTGTTCTCTCCACTTCACTGGAACTGCTCTTGCCAAGGTCTCTAGTAAGCTCTTCAGGGCCAAATCTCAAGGCCATTATTCCATTCATATGTTCTTTGACATTTTGGCTACATCTGACAGACCTCATTATAATGTCTGTCTAGAAATCTTGGTTTAAAGACTCTGTCCTGGAACTTGTTTCTCCTGTTCACTTTCTATTTGCTCCTACACTGACCTTCTTGGGCCGTCTTTTTTTTTTTTTTTTTTTTTAACTCTTCAGGGCAGCGTCCTCTGAACTCATACTCATCCATATCCAAATAATTTCCATTCTGATAATAATTTTGGCTGTTATCACCTCTGCTTCTTTCCTCATGGAGATACTGCTGCACTGGCTTGTCTCAGAGCAGCCAAGCCTAGACATCTGCTCATCTCTTTGACATCTCATCCCAGATGCTTTATCACCAGGAAAAATTAATGGGTCTAAAATATTACCATCTTAATCTCTTATTCAAATGTGCAACCTGAATACCCTGTTAACACCTTCCTTGTACTTTCTTGCTACATCTAGAACTTGCCTCTTCGTCTCTTGTAGTGACTCTCAAGTTCTGGAAATACCCATTTTTTCTTGTGAGTAAATTGAAGCTGAGCTGCAACCCCTTCTGAGGTGCAATCTATGGAAGAATCTAGGTCAGTGGATGAGGTGGGCATGGAGCAGGCCCATGTGGTTGGCATATAGCCCTGTGGGAGATATGGCATATATGCAATTAAGACAGAATGCTCTGGGAATTGTGCTGCTATCCTCTAACAAACCTCCACCGAGCATATGCAGATGGTGATTTGCAGAGGATTATAATTTGGCCACGTTTTGTTGAATATTCATGAGGACAGTGAACGATACCTCTCTGTCCCTGCACTGGCCTCTACCACATTTTGAGACAGTCCCACAATGCACATTAATGGAATTTCACTAAAAAAATTCTAAACCTTTCAAAACAACTGGCGCGATCGTTCTTAGAAATGGCTGAATAGCTTTGTAGAAGCTTCTTGGTATTTTTCAGCTTGAATCAATAATAAACCAAACAGCTCAAACAGACATAAAAAAGTTGTAGTCTACTGCAAACAAGCTTCACTGGGACATGCTATCACTTTTGCATCTATTTTCAATATTTCTGCTCGGAATTAATTTATAAATCTGAAAGGGAGGCAGAAGTAATGTCTTCTTCCTCACATGAAATCTCATCTTTTAATTTCAGCTCAGGTGTAAAGCTCAGCATAATTAGTCAGAAAATTTAGGCTCAAGGAAATCTGTTTGTTTTAAGAAAGACAAAGAAAAATAAATGAGCTTTACCTTGCAAGCGGCATTTTGCATTATGTTTCCTGGTCAATGGAAAGCTTGGAGTTGAATTCCTCTACTGCCCATTGGAAGGTTTTCTATTAAATTTAAGGGCAGGAACCTTCATCTTTCTGCACCTCTGTACCCTTGATGAGGTTCATACTGACTTCACAGATGTGGTATCAGTCTCTCTTGATTAGTGTTCAGAAAGCCCAGAGAGATGTTTTCATAGAACTGCAAACGTTTTTAATACCTAACTTGAAAGTTGGCCCTGCTTTGAGATAGAGGTTGGACAAGATGACCCTCCAGCATCCCTTGCAACCCAAATTAGTCCATAATTCTGTGATCAGTGTACTAAGTGGAAGAAACTCTGATGGAAACACATATAAGATCCCGAAGGTTAAGAACGGTTATGATTCTAGTCCATCACACAGTAAAATAAAACAAGTTCATCTAAACTGTTGGGGTCACTCAGTTACCCTTCTCAGTGAGGGGCAGTAATGATTTATAGTCTAAACTCAGTCACTGATGATCCTCTGATCCTACCTCATACCTTGTCAGCCCAAACAAGACATTGTTATTTTGACTACAGTTACCGCAATCTTCCCTAAAGATGAAAATCAGCACTTACCATTATGCCCAGGTCTGCCATGTATGAGTTCTTACTGGTTTTGTACAGAAACAACTAGAAGGAACTATTTGTTGCAACACAGCTATTTTAGAATAGAGAGTTTCATAACACTCGATGACATAAAAGGGCAGTCCACAGTTTGAAACTTTCCACTATTTTTTGCCTCTGATTAAAAGAAAAAAAATCAAAACCAAACCTGAAAACAAATATGAAAGCAAGGAAAGCTTTATCATAACTAAACGTATCACAGCTGGACAATGTGGAAGGTTTGCAGCTGGGCTGGATTGAGTTTGCTGTGCAAGACAAGGAGATCTTGTTTCAGAAGCAAAGGACAAGACAAGGAGCCTCTCTGGATTCAGATGAAGAGCAAATCTCTTGACCTCTAGGCCTATGCTAGCCTGTGTGAAATTCAGACCTCGGGACTAAGTAAGAGCTGATTGAGCAGAAGATGAGGCTTGTCTATTACATCCTCACTTTTTAATTAGATCTTCTAGCAGCGTATCCTTTGATCCTGAGCTGTACGTGACAATAAACATATTGACAATGGGGATTACATCAGGCCACTGTCTTTTCAAGCTCAGTGAGGGTGAAGGGTTTTTTCCGTGTAGGAATTTCTCTATGCAAAAAGAGTTATTCTGGCATGATCCAAAGAGGTTTTAAATAGAGATATCAAAGCTGAGTAAAAGGCTATATGGATAATTTTGCTTTGGCATAATGGCAACTTACTCAAAGTTCATTAAATCCATTTCTAATTAACTTTAACTAATTCAAATTAAGCTACTATTACGCAGCAGTGTAATACGCAGTAAACATAGTCCACATAGCTTTGTGAACCAGTCTAACTCTTACTTTAAATTCTCACCTCAAGTTATGCAGATACAACTTTCTAGCTAGCTGGGCTGAGTATGAGGCTGGAGAGTGTGACAGATTACAGCATCCATGAGCAGTATCAGTGTGCTGCCATCTTTAATTTTCTCCTTTCTCTTTGTGCCTAAATAAGACAGCAACAGGAAAGCCCGTTTATACAGTCGTTTGCTGACAAGTTGCTTTACCAGATTCATCAGGCTTTAAGCATTCTTTACACCAACTTGCTCTTTGTGAAGTATTTTGATGTGTATCTCATAACTTGAAACATTCACTGCCTTCCCTTGGCTATTCCTATCCCAGTAAACAGCAGGATCATATGTCCTGGTGAGCTGTGAGAATGGTCCTGGACATGTTTTTTCTTGTGCTGCCTGCCACGCTCCAAAATCATTCTGAGGGCCTGTAGGAGTGAAGAAATGCATAGGCATTCTTATTCCAGCCCTTGATGGCCTCCACGCAGGGTGGGAGGGAGCAGGGACCTTCCATTGTATCATCCCCTACTTCACGCCTCCCTGAGAAAGAATGCCCTGATGAAGCTCAGCAAGAATATGGGCTAAATCAGCTTGCAGTCAAAGGATTTATAACTGAATAATTAAGCCCAGACTAACTCGAGGGCACTTTCCTGGACGTGAACAAAAGCTCGTGGCTAACACTATAAATTGAACCCACCCACCTGAAACGCTGCCAGCAAATCTGCCAAAGCCCCTTCCTGCGGAGAGAAACCTTCTCCTGCAGGTCTTGTAAATGAATTAATTTTGTGTCTGTTGAAACAGAGTAAAGGTTCATCAGTAGTGCTAATATTTGGAATAACAAAGTTGTTAAGTTTGCTGCAATCTAGCGTTGCCTAGTGCTGTTGGAGCTCACAGCTGTCTCCTAACACTCTTGTTCCACACACAGAAGGACCCGGGTGTGCCTTGGGGATGTGGTGAGGTGCGGTTTTTAATAATTGTTATGTTAATAAACACTTGGACTAAAAGAATCCATCAGTAGTTTTTGAAAATAACAGCCTTGCTACCAGCAGGTAACCAGAAATGGAACCTGAAATGGAGAGATGAGCTGCTTGAGTTGCTTTTTTTTTCCTTAAAAAAGAAAAATCCCACAAGACCGTTGAATAATTACAGCTTAATTTACAAAAAAACACTTAAGTGTATATTGTCTTGTGAGTCATTTAGCCCTATTGTCTTCAAATGGGAGTTTATTCGTGTGCTTAACTCCAAACAGAAGCTTAAAGGCTTCATTGAATCAATCCCAGTGAGACTAAGGAGACCTTTGTAAAAGTAACTATTGATAAACACAGGTAAAACTTGGGAAAAATAGCAAAGAGCAACAAATCTGCCAGTAGGGGATAGCACGGCAGAAATTACTTTAGAGCCTGGGCTGTCTAGGACAATCATTAAGGTGACCACTAGGGAAGATAGCAGGATGAGAGGTTCCTTAATAGCACTTATGGTAGGCACAGCAAATGGGGTCTGATCCAGCAGATATTGGAATGCTTCTTTTCTAGGCTCTTCAGTGACAATGATGCCAACAAAAGGAGGATAGTTCAGAAAAGAGAATTAAATAGATGAGGAAACTTGAGAGAATTACTTGCGAAGAATGAACTGTGCACTAAGAGGTCTGTTAAGTGATGCCTGCCCCAGATCACGAGTACACCTTGCTGGTGCTGCAACGGTGTAAACAACTAGCTCAAAGGATTACTGAGGCATCAAACCTCCCAGTGACATAAACAAACAAACGAGCAAAACCATTAAAAATAGAAAATTGCCATTCCAAGTCAGTGGAGTTGTGCTGAAAAATGCATGATGTCCAAATGAATGAAGGACCACAGACACAGAGGTATTTGTGAGGGTTTGGGAACAAAGTCCCAAAGGAGCAAGGGAGGTGGAGGAGAGCAAAGAGGAGAGGGAGCAGCAGAAGGAAAGATGGGCTTGCTGTCATGATTTTTAATAGGTAGACCCACCAGCCTGAATCTATTCCAACCCTAATGACTAGACAAAATCTCCTGTCATGATCTGTGATACCATTGAATGTGTTACCACTGTGAAACACACTCAAACCTAGCCTGAGAAATACGTCATTTACCTGAATTAGGAATTGGAGTGGGAGAGATGAGGGCAGTTGGCTTTTCCATACCAAATACCTCTGCACTGGGACTGTAATAACCAGCATGAGCCTTAAAATATAACATAAAATAAACCTTATTTTCACTAGCTTTTTCTTTAAAATGTTGGTAGCACCTTTCAAGCAGTGACAGATCCTGAAGCCAATCCCTCCCATAGCTGCAGGTAATATCCTGATGTTCTCTATGGGGTGTTGGCAGATACTGTATATTTTAGCACATTTTGACAGGCCTCTACAGCATCTTTGAATCAATCAAGTTCTGCCAAATCTAATAAAAAAATTTACCATTAACTTTTAAATCATAGTAAGGAAATTATAAAAGAAGAA
Organism: Serilophus lunatus; assembly: GCA_013399895.1. Lineage (NCBI taxonomy): Eukaryota > Metazoa > Chordata > Aves > Passeriformes > Eurylaimidae > Serilophus > Serilophus lunatus. The sequence continues at coordinate 2,565,501 of VXBA01004859.1, read as the reverse complement.
CAGTACCAGTCCTGCTGTCTAGCTTTTAGGAAGATGCATACTTTTCTGTCAATCTCTGTATCTTCACAAGAGTTATTTTCTTAGTCAATCCCCTCTGTATCTGAGAAGTATTATTATCACGTTGCAATTAAGAAATAAGTGACAGTTTTGTTTTGAGGATATAAAAGGGGGGGTCTGATGACTCTGGAGGGATGAATAGTTCAGTCCTATTTGTGGCCAACATTGGGCCAGATTTTGCAGAGATCTCAAGTACAGTTCCTCAGCTCCATTGTCAATAATGAGTATTTCTGAAAACAGCAGTATAGGAGATTGAACTAATAGGAAATTGGTGTTCTCCAAACCATATTAAAAAGTGACTTGTCCCAGATCACTCGGGAAAACTGCAGCAGATTTGGGGATCAAACTAAGCCCTTCTAGATCACGAATACCAATCAGTCCTAATGAAATTCAGTAACCCTTCCCCTGCCAGACATAACATTCATTACCTCAAAGTCCCTGTCTCTGCAATTTTAGTAATAGTAGAACACAAGATTTCAGTCTCCTTGGGCTGCTCTAACTATACTGCAAACCTCTTTCCAGCTGTAGTGCAGATTTATTCACTGTTTCTGTGTGTCAGGGGTAATAAGAATTATTGTATTCCACTTCATTATACAGTCACGGGGAAAGATCATCAGGGGAAAGATAGGGAAGCTGTTCATCCCTTTGTCCAGGTCACATGTGCTTCTGCACAGACATGGGATCAGTTGCATGACAGTGTATACCCTGAGTAAGCAGGATGTTGCTCTCTGACCTTTTATGCTGAGGCATTTAATGTATAAAAACAGGAGCAATTGAGCTTAAGATGTGAAATGTCCATATGCAAAAGTTGAGAGAAGGTGGAATTACAGGTTCTGGAGTTAATGGCGATATTTCTTCCATCTTAGTTCCCAAAAAGCAGTAATAGTATCTAGCAGTAATCCAAAGAGGAATGGATGTCCTATGCTGATGAAAGATTCTAATTGCAAACTCATTTTTGTGTATGGCAGTCCATAAAATCAAGTTTTCTGGTTGAAGGACATTTTTTTCCCCTTCTTTTGTTTGCATTAGAGGCCTGAGGTAGTGTCTGCTAAAAGAGAAAGCAAGCTTTCTAGTGTCTTGAAGAGATGTTGAATCAAGGCTGTAGTTCTCAAATATATGCACGTGTGTAGAAATTGCAATATGTTGTATATACACACATTATACGATCACGCATATGCATTTGTATATACTGTTTACATGCATCAATGTTATGCTGTATGTGTTTTTATTATTATGGTTTGTAATCCCACCATCATTCAAAATCTTACCAAATAGCACTGTGGGCAGTATGCCAACTTCTTTCAGATTCCTGCTAAAGTCACTTGGAATATATCTGAACGTGGCAAAACGCATTTGCCAAGTTATGTGCATAAAAACATCCTTTGATCTTTCAGACTCATAAATATGTAATAAAGTACATGATTGCCCTACTGATCTGTCCTACATCAATCTTACGTCTCTCTTTTATTGATTCATCAAAATAAGATACGATCAAGGTACAAAAGAGTTAAAGAAGCTATTTATTTTAATGTTTCCTTGGAGAGCTTGCATGTTATTTTGAGTACAAATTATATATATAATATTTCATGAATGATGTTTGAAGCATTAAAAATCACCTCTGCACTTCAAGTTAACACAAAACGCTGGCAGTCAGCCATCTTTTATTTGCTTTTTTTTTTCCCTTCCTTTTTTTAAAGGAACATTGCAAGATGTGGTGTCATTTTTCTATGACCATACTTCAGGATTTTTGCCTTCTATTTTTAAATCATGTACTCAATTGGTATTGTAATCCAACTTTGAAATGTTCAGGAAATCATACTTTGGAACAGATTTAGTATATCGGCAGTTTGGATTGGGTAGTGAGTCTTGGCCAAAATCAGGGATTGTCTAGATTTGTACTGAGTGTAAAACGAGAGATGTGGAGGCCCAGGAAAGTATTGTAGGACTAATAACAGAGGAAAAAACTTGGTCTGAAAGCACACAATACCAAGCCTTACCTCTACCTTATGGTTTCTGAACATCTTTAAATGGTACAGTTCAGGCTTTGGCTCTATCAGGTGTAAAGCCGCTGAAGCTGACAAAAAGTGAAATGTATTTGGAAAGAGGAAAAATTATTCAAACCATGAATAGAACAAGTTACATAGCAGGTAATAAAATCTACATTTTTGTTTCACAAGGGAGAAATCAAGTAGAGTCCTTAAGTGTTTGAGCTGTTAGTCTTGCTTGCTGGGAGGAGAAGCACTTTTCCCCATGATGCTGCATCTACTGAGTTAAAGGACCATCTAAGTTTGCTTTGACACATTTAGTGCATCCAACAGAGGCTGGTTTATGGCAGCCAATGCGTTTTTCTCAACCACTTTATGGCGCTTACTCTTTGGAAGTGTAAAAGCAGCCAGTTTTGAAAATGTACTGATAATGAATGAAATAATTTCTGAGCAAGACCTGCCAACCAGGTAGCAGGGAGTGAGTTTCAACACACTTCTCTGAAGCTGTAAAATATGGGGAAAAAAGTGACATGGGTGCAGAAGAGTTCACTTTTTTCTCAGGTTCTCTCTTGGCCTGCCATATGAGTTGTAGATTCTGGGAAAGTGGAGTCATTTTTATGCCATTCTTGTCATGAATCCACCAGCAATAACAGCCAGAAAAGACACAGATTATTGTGTGATTTTATGATGATCAAGATGCTTAGCTGACTTGGAGACTGGGAGAGTGAAACAAAGTGCCAATTGCTTTGTGATGTTTGGCACCTCCCCTTTAAGGGTCATCACATATAGAAAACATTAATTAAGTTTCAAGTCACCCAACAATAAAAAATGTTGTTACCTTTTCCTTTCACCACTGAAAACTGAGTCCAAGTGCTGTAATTAACAGTATGGAGTGAACCACTGGCTGACCTGGAAAAGTTATTCTGACTCTTCACTCTCAGTTCTGTGGTTAGCCAGCAGAAAGTATTGTCTTTTCCTCACTTCCAGTCAGCAGCAGATTATGGCTTCATGTTAGGAAATGCTGTCAGTATAGTATAACAACCTTTGGAGACAGCAAGCCATATGCTGATTTCAGTGACGTGGGTATAACGAGAAGTAGTTTTGCACTGAGGAGGGAGAGCAGAGCCTCTTCCCACCAGTCACAAGCTGCACAGTCCACATGAAGATTTGATCCATCTGGGTACAATCTCTTGTCTCCCATGTCGCCTCCCTGAAGAGTAGTTGTCCTCCTTTCACCTCCTACAGGTTCATCGGTATTTCTGTTGTGGCCTTTTCTGCTTTCCTGCAGGTCTTGCCAGTCCCAGAATCACAGAATATTCTGTGTTGGAAGGGACCCACAAGGATCATCGAGTTTAACTCTTAAGTGAATGGCCTGTATGGGGGTTAAACACACAACCTTAGTGTTGTGACCACCACGGTCTAACCAACTAAGCTAATTTCAGGGTCTAGTATCCCTCTTTGGTGCTCAGTCACTGGGTCTCACACTTCCCCTAGAGAAGAAGGAAATCCCTTTGGTCCTCCCCATTCATATATTTTCCCTGCAGAGACCTATGGGTCAATAGCTGATAAAGCTCAGCACTGAAATGGAAAGGGAGGAAGTTTTCCTGAGCTTTTGTGCCAACCTCTAACCTCAGACTCATCCCAAGTTTGTTCTGCTGGTCCTGACCCGGTGGCAGCTGCACTTTTAGAAAGTGGATCACTCCTCATCCTTCCTTCTGATTGCTTTAATTTGAGTAACTTCATTGGCACCATTCATTGGAGTTGTTCCCTCTGTTTGGTTTGAATTGAGTGCAGCCACAAGGAGGAACCATTACGGCTCATTTGTGGCAGTGGGAAGAGAAGTCTTCAATCTGTTGTCAAAGCACAAGTAGTAAACCAAAGTGAGGATGGACATATCACCACTACACACACCCAGGGTAAGGACCTAGCAAGGGTGAAACAGTCATCAGTGTGATGAGACTCCCTGCAGCCTCCAGAGACACCGTATTGGGCTTTGGCCAATGGTTATTGTTTTGTCTGTGTTACTGATGCTGAATCATCATTGTTTGGCTTCCAAATAACCAGATTTGCTGATTTTTCTTTCTCATTCAGTTCTCAAACCTCATCTCCAAATAATATTTTTGGTCAGAACATCTCTGTTACCAGTAATATGAAGGTAAATCACTGCAGCCTCTGCTTGACAGCCTTTTGTGGGAGAAGCTGGATTTCTGGGCTTTTATTTGTTATTAGTTAAACTATTGTCAGATATTTATGTTATAAAAAAAAAGGCTGCAGGATTAAAATCTGTCATTACACGTTCTTTATTCAGTCAAGAAAACAAGGAACTATTAAAAAAGCTTTTTCTAAAACCTTTCTGAAATTCACAAACTATAACCCAAACTACAACAGCGAACAGACATGGCGGTTAGGTGTTAGAATGATTTCTATTCCTCATTCTTGTAGATGTTGCAATTTTTATTTTAATAACTGCCCTCTGTTGCTTTTTATTTATTATTTATCCCATTTATTTCACTTTTGGAAAGCATTTTTTCTGAACACAAAATTTGCTTCCTGAAGCCTTCTACTCTTTGCTCTGTAACCATTCAGCAACATTAATTAAAGCCAACAACTTTCATTTCTTCAAACAACCTTAAAGAACCCCCCAGGTGAGATAGCAGTGACACACAAGGAGGCTGGTTTAAGTACCTCAGATATGAGCCTCTGATCCTACTTTAATATTAGTCACATCTTAAAATGAAAGAGGAAATTGAAACAGGTTTTGTTTCCATAATTGTTTTTTAAAGCTAGCATATTAAATCTTGGTGAATTATTTAGTAGGAAGGATGACTCTGCACCTTTGATTTGGAAGTTGAATTTTTATTCTTAGTTGCTTTTTCCTGGCAGGATTAAATGTCAGGTTCTCAGCTCTCTATGGAATTAGTAAGACCCTGTGATAGGTACTATAGGAAATTAAAACATACTGGGGAGAAGACAATTGTTGGAAACGTTACAGGTTTATTTTCACAAGATTCCTCGGCAGACATTTCCATTATGCATTTTTCCAATTTTTACAAAAATTTTCTCTTTCTTTGCTAGCCTCAGAAAAAGATTGAAACACTGGAAAGGCTTAGGCTAGGCTGGTGAGCAAAACTATTCTGATATATATCTGCTGCAATGGTGCTGCAGGATTTGTTGTTATCTGTGTGCTGGGAAAAGGAAAATGCCATTTTCTGGTAAAGGATTTGCCACCTTGTGGTTGAATGTATTCAGTGGAGAAGCCCAGCACTGAGGACAGATGGAAGAACAGTAATTTAGGTAGGAGTTTAGAAGCCACCATGGAGAAAGTGGAGCCTCTAAAATTTGATATGGTCAGGAGATGTTCAGGCTGGATATCAGGAAAAATTTCTTCACTGAGAGAGTGGTTAAGCCTTGGAACAAGATGTTCAGGGCAGTGGTGGAGTCACCATCCCTGAAAGTGTTCAAAAAATGAGTAGTGACATTTAACGACATAGTTGAGTGGGCATTGGTGAGTTTTGGTCACAGGTTGGACTTGGTGATCTTAGAAGTCTTTTCTGGTTTTAATGAATCTATGATTTAGCTTAGATATCAAAACTAAAATGGCATGAAAAAACCTTTTATCATGTCTGCTTCCACTGGCTACAGACATAGCCTAGAAGACTAATTAAGACTTACAGATATATAAACTTACAGGGATGGCTGAAATGCGATTAATGTATACTGTCCTTTGTGTCTGTGTTTTTCTCTAGAAAAACAAAATTGGAGGGAATAGTCTTTCTCTTCCCACGTGATTCACATATTTTTCTTAGGTATCAAAATTTCTGTTTTTCAGGGCATTTGTACATGGCTGATCCCACCATTTTGCCTTAATTTTCACTTTTCTGCCTGTGCCCTGAGAGCAAGAGGCATCCTGTTGGGAAATACCTTAAAGGTATTTCTCAGTTCCTCCTTTCCCTACTTCACATGTTCATCCTGAGTGCATTGTCATTTTGCAGTAGTTTCATTACGAGGAACAAGGGGCTAAGAGTAAGTTTGGAAAGGTAAAAAAAAGGATATGTTGAACTTAAAAAGTACAAATGCTGAGGAGAGGGAAACAGTTTGCCTGTTTACCCATCACTATGGAGGCGAGGGAGAATTAGAACGATTTTAATGGCTCAGGCCCATTCAGTTAAACTTGAATTTATTTGGACACTTCTGTTCTCAGAAAGAGCAAAGAGCAGTAAAGGAAATAATTATGATATGCTCCTCCTTACTGCAATTGGGCATGAGTTAATACAGACTTCTAAGCTGACTTACTAATAACATGCATTCCAAAGGGCCTGTGCATGTTTCCAATTTAGAGCTGTAAATTAGATTTTATCCCCAACTTGGCATCCATAAAAGACGTTCATGGAATACACCTGCACAAAGGTCCTTATTCATCTCTCTCATCCCTGTTTAGCATTGCTTTTAGGCACTATAGTAGAGTGCAGAACTAGACTTTACCTGTGAAATCCAGTGCCTTGAAGAGTAAAGAGGATAATAACACTTTTTATTTATGACCGTCTTCCAGCTTCATAGCCCTTTGCCAGTTTAACTAGAATTCCAAGAAATTAGGATGCTTTGATTATTTAATGTATTGAGTAGGAGTATCGTTGTTTAATCTTCTTAGGCCTTGAAAGGGGCCTAAAGAAATATGGGTTTTGATACAGAGGATTGGATATATCCTTCCTGATACATTATTTATACCACTCTTATACACCCTCGTGCTGCCATGGTATCAGAATGCCTTTAAATGTTGTTTCTCTGTAGCTTCTCTACTATATCTGTTTTCTCCAATGTTGTTATGAAAATTCTTACAATCATGGACTTTGATATGACTAACACCACCTTGCTCTACCTGCTGGAAAAACCACATATCCAGTGTCATTCTGCAGCACGACACTCTTGTTTTCTCTGGCAGAGGAGCATTGCTATCATACAGGCTCTGAGCAGGGTGGCCTCTCTGTGGTCACAGTGATCTGACTGAAATCATTCTTCCAGGCAAGCTTGTAGTGTCTCCCTCCTCAAAGCAGTTATCCCAGTCCATCAGTTGTGTTGTTATCACGCTGTGCCTGTTTCTGGTGTAGCTGTCTCTTCTGAATGCCGTTGCAGGCACTCTGCATCCCTGGGGCAGCACAGCATCATCAGCTCATTACTCTGAGCTGTGCCCATCAGATACAATCCATCTTCAGAGGAGCATTTTTTGGCTCAGGGGGTGAATTTTCAGAGATCTGTGTGTGGGTTTCAGCCACATGGCTCCTATTGACTTTAATGGGAGTCATGCTGCTGGAAGCCCATGTGCTCCCCTTGGGGTTACGCTCTCCCCTGATGTGCGTGGACTGCTCCATGCATTAGCTTTAAGGGGAAGAGTACACCTCTGCCCTGCCTTGTCAAGAAGAAACCAGCCCCCTCTCCACCCTTACCTCACCCCTTTGGCCTTGTGTATTTATGGATGAGCAACAATGGAGACTCATTTCTATGGTAAGTTAGCAAGATTTATACTATAAATATTACATTACAAGGTTCCGACATGGTGTTATTTTTGAACACATCCACACTTTGCTGCAGATCAGTGTGTCACTGAAATATTTCCTTTGAAGAATACATTTTTGAAACACATCATAAAACTTCTAGCATTGAGATTTTTCCATTTGCACCATCATAATATGTCAAAATGTCTTTATTAAGATGGTATTAGAAAGTTATAAACCTAACTATTTCTTTTCTTTTCTTTTTTTTGGGGGGAGGGGGGGAAAGGATTCTATAAGGGATTCAGAAAGCAGGCAGCATAGCTTTAATTGAAGGAGACAATGTTGTCAGTATATGTGTTCCTACAGTTATAAAGCCCAGCAGTATAGTATTCATCAAGTCTGATTCCACCTGACACTTGACTGAAAGCATTTTGCACTAATTTGCTTTGTGCTTGTCTAGTAAATCTAAAAAGAATGAGTGAAGGGGTGATAGGTGGCCATTAAACAGAATAAACAGCCTCTGGCAAGTGAATGAGTTTTACAGACTTGTTGCTTTTGGGAGGGGGAGGGTGGAAGGGGAGAAGATTATAGGTCTTTGAATCAGCATGTGGCTGCCTCTATCACTCTGTAATCACAACTGTTTTCTTTGGCCCGGAGACCCATGTGCACCTCCAGAGAGGCTACTACAGCGAAGAAGGAAGCTCTGCCCCCAAACCTCTGCAGGAGAGCCCTCCAGACATATGATTCATATTCCAAGTGTGATAGAGGCCTAAATGGCAATTATTTTATCATATAAACACCAGTAAGATAGATTTCAGTCTGGAGCTGATTGCTTTCCTCAGATAATCCTTTTCAAATTTTCCCCTACATAAAATATAACAGCTTTAGGGTGTTTTCAGGTCCCCACTTATGGTTCAACTTATGGTAAAAACCTTGGGCTTGTTGTCATCTTTGTCTGACTTTGCTGATAGCAGGCAGGAAATAGCTGTGTAAAGGCAGGAGGGGGTAAATAGCTAACTCTGTGGTCTGTAATTGGTTCATAGTTTTGGCTTGTGAAGAATAGAAAAGAAGGCAGAGGAGGGCTGGAAGACAGCCTAACAAGGAACACATGGGCATCTGAAAACCAAACACAGCTGGACCAAGAAGTACATTTGACCGCCCGTTCCCTGCTCTCAGACTTCTTAGCATTGTTGTTGTTACTGGTGAAGAATATATAGCACCGGATTTCGAGGGGGTGGATGGGAACTTCAGTGTGATAAAAGGCAAAATATCATGACTAACAAGAAATCAAAACAAAAACTTCCTTTCTCCATGTATTTATTTATTTAGTAGCTTGCTTTCTTGGGGTTCTCTCATCTTGGCAACCTCACTGCTGCAGTTTTGCTGGAGAACAGTGTCTGCCACTGAATGTCAGGATTTTATTCCCTGGAAAAAGACTTTCAGCTTCTGAGGGGCTCTTTCTGCTTCCAGTTTTCCTTGCTGTCCTCTCCCTTGTTGCCTTCAAAACACAAGTGTGAGTGGAAACTTCTGGACTGAGGGAAGACATAAAGAGCCTGAAAAAGAGGATAATTTGATAAAAACTACCTAGTGATATGTCAAAGAGAGGAAGTTTTAATCCTCCCCTTCCAGCCTCTCCTTGGAAGGTCAGAAGTGGGATCATGCCAACTCCAGATCATGCACCAAAGATGGATAGAGGCTCACTGCAGGATTCACTGACCATTTCTGTATCTGGGAAAAGTCAGCTTTGTTTTGGCTGCTTCTGGGACAGGGGGAAAAGTTTTCCTCTCAGTATCCCTGAATAAGGCCTCTCATTACTTAAACCTCATTAAAATTATCTCTCATCTGTACTTGTGCCACAAAGAAATGGCTGATCCCTCCCCATTCCTCTCCTCTGCTATCTGCACAAATGTATTTTTCTTTTCTAAATTAAAAAAGATCTTGCTGCAGCTACACTTGGCTGTTTACATTCTTTAAAGAAAAAAAAAATCATCCCTGAGCCCCCTGACTGCAGAGCTGCCATTAACGTTGATTGTGTCCAACAATGCACAGTCCACTTCAAGAAAGGCAACATCCTCTATTTTTTAAGCCAAATGTTGTGCACTGCAGCAAGAACAAACAAGAGTGACTTTCATCCTTCAAACACTGAAGCAGCTTTGCAAAGCCTGACATGAAAGGGCCTCCCTTGCTCTCTTGTCCATGTAGGCCTGGAAATGGAGCTGAAATGGCTAACAACATTGGTAATAATAGGGGCCTGCCTGGCATCAAGAGGTGAGCCGAAAGACTTCAAAAGCTGGCTCGAGCATGGCTGCAGGAGCATTTGCTCTGGGATTCAGGCTCCAACTTTTATTCTCTCCCTTTGAAGAGCTTACAATTGGGCGGAGGGTGGAAACCAAGCATTTTTGACATGAACTCTGCCATGGAAAATTATGAGAAAGACGGAGATGAAAAGGAATGTGTCCTGATTGTGCTGGCTATTTTATTTTATTTTATTTTATTTTTAAAAGTCTGCAAAACAAGGGGCTAGCCGTACTATAATCATTGATCCTGAAAAGGTTCTTCAGAGATTAGTGCTATCAATGCAATGTGAACCTCTAGGCTGAGAGGCAGAGTGGAGGAGAGAGACCCTTTTGCACTAAAATAACACAAGCTTTTAAAGTAATAGTGTATTATTCTGCCAGGGGAAAAAAAGAAAAAAAAAAAGAACATAATAGAAAAAAAACACAACACCTGTGTTTGAAAACAAACAAACCAAAAAATAAACGGCAAGCTTGGCTTACCTCCAAATTTCACAATCACCTGAGGGTTCCAATTGTCTGAGTGTAGATGCCTCAGCGCACCCAGGCTCCTGTTTGTTTTGTGAGCTCAGATCCATCTTCAGGACTCTGTGGTTGACTTTACTGCCTATAAAGATGGGATAATTTCACCAAATCTGGAGAAGCTACGGGGGATTTATTTTAATGTGGGCAGCTATGTGGATATCTACGGGATTCCTAAATATTTAAACAGATTTATCTTATTGTTTCATCCTTTTTATGTTTGGAAAAGCTTCATTAGTATCAAATATGCAACAGTCAGGTGGGCAGCCCTGTGAAAGGTCACCTGTCATTTCTTATTGCACCACTCTTTTCTGTTGTGTCAACTCTGCTAATCTTTAATCGTTGGGGCAATAGATAAGGAAAGGAGGTAAACAAGCTGGAAGTTAGAAGGAAAATGGGAGGAAAGCCAAGGGACAGGGTGACCACTCTCAGAAGCTGACCCAGGAGACCAGACCTGGAGCAAAAATAGAATGGGAAAGTAAATAAAGAGTAGGAAGGAATGGGAGAAGGATGAGTTGGAAGGAAGGAGAACCAATGGATAGGAACTTCTGTTGTTTTCAAGCCACCTACCCTTGGTAGTTTTCCTCAGAGCATGAAGTGGGAACAGAGGTTTGTGCCTGCCATCACTGCTGTTGCTCTCAATAGAGATCCGCACACCAAGTGTCCCATTTTGTGCCTTACAGAGAGGGTGCAGGCTCCTACTGCTATCCCTTACTTTCCAACTCAGGTAGCAATACATTTGCAGGAATGATGGGCAGTAGAGAAGGTGTCCTGCGCCAGTATATTTGTGGAGAATCATGATTTCGATAGAGGAACGCAAGAGAGCCTGCCCAGAGGCCATTGAAATGAGTGGAAAGAGTTTGTTGGATATTTGAGCCCTCAAAAGCTGAACACTTCCCTCCCCCTAAGCCACCACCAGATGTTGTCACTCTAAGATTGTACCAATTTGACATTTTAAGATGAATATTCTGTATTCAGTAGCTCTCACTCTGTACCTCTTGTACTTTCTAATGGCCCTGAGTGCTCCTTATAAACACAACTTTTTTTGTTTCTCTCATTTGTAACCACACCATAAGGGAACTGTGTATACACAGTTCACTTACCTATTTTTCTCTGAGTGGGGAGTTGTGGAGTGGCTGCTGTCCATGATTGCCTGTCAGGCACCAATTAGCAATCCATTCAGAATCCCTGAAGCTGTGATCCACAGCCAGGAGAGAGTTTGAGAACACTTGTTTTGAATTATCCTGCACAAATCTCATGCCATACATCTACAGCAAAATGAGATCATATCCTCATGTCTTTTAAATATCAAGGCATCCAGGTATGCCTGTTTCTGAACAAACAAAAACAAACTTAAAATGAAGCTTTCTGTGTAAATCAGTTTCTTTGACAGTCTTATAAATTAATATAACTCCATCTGAAATATGATTTGCTTTTATGTCTCAGACTACAATGACATGAGAGTTTCAGTTAAAATATAGAAGTTAGGCTGTTGTTTGCTGAGCTCTTAAATGCATTACTGACATAAGTCTTTCAGTTGCTTTTTCCAACCTCTTTCCTCAAAAGCAGAGAGAAGTCGTTTAGCATTTCTAAAGCACAACTTGTCGGTCTTTTGCTGTTGCTAAAGTTTATGTGTTAAATCTTTGAATCAACACTGTTGATTAGTTCTCTAATGTTAAGGAGGTAGCAGAAGAATAAAATAGAGTCCCTGAACTACAGGACTACAGGTAGAAAGTGAGGCTGTAGGGGGCTGCTAATGTGCTCTGAAAGTTGAGTGCTTAAAGCAGTCAAAGATAGGGAAAGTCTAAAATAATTTCTTCAATAACAATCTATTAATTTGCAAGGATAAGAAAAAGAGCGGCCCTTGGTTGTATTGCTAAGTTTAAGAAATCTGCAAAGCACCAAAGCAAGAGGGAATCCAGCAGCAATTCCCAGGGCTCCCAGCTCACTCACTAGCTGACTTGATGAGCCTCTTTGATCTGGTATTGACATCATAACAGATCTTCTGCACTGTTTTGCCCACTTGCCAAAGCCAGCTTCCCAGAAGCAAAAATTTGTGTTTCTTTCCTTGGGGTAATTTGTAACACTGACATGAAACAGACCTCTCACTCTTCCTCTGCTATGGTCTGCTTTTTGAGTAGTTCCTTCACTAGTGTCTCCTTAAAAACACTTGGAGGTCAATGCCAGGTTGGAATTGCAGTGTTCTCATCTACTGTGAGTGATGCGATGACTGAGTATTAAGTGTATGAATACCAAGAGGAGAAAAGAGAGAATATATAAGTTGGTATGGGAGCCTGGGATTCACGGACATTCATAGTTTTTTAGATGCCTTGTATAATGAACATAGGCTTCATTAATCATTTTTGGCTATTCACAGAGTACTATGCTACACGGAAGACTCACTGTTGTTTCAGTGATATGTGAAATTTTCATGGCAGGAGAGAAATGGTAAATTTCCAGTACAATGTAATACATGGAAAGAAGCCAATGAACAAAATTTTCCTCTTCTCTCTGCAAAGGAATTTTTGACATTGGAAATAAAAGTATCATCTAAGTTAATGGCTAGCTGAAGTACCGTGCCTACACAAGTGCCAAAACAGCATGGGAAATATGCTTCTCTGTTCCCAGCCAGGCATTCTAAATCTACATGTTAAAGAGCATGTCAAGTCCTCTTACGTTCCCATGACTGTAATATGGGCTCTGTTTTTATTTGATTCAAGAGCATTAGGCAAATTTAAATCCCAAATGTCCCCCACAAATTACTGACTGCCATAGCCTCTTCATAGGAGCGCTGGACAAAAAATTCCCATGAATTATTAGGGCTCAAAACTGAGCTACCCCATGTAACTGTGCACAAAGAGACATCTATTTTGGGTAGAAAGTGCAGCCAATCTGGGTACTTCAGGAGTTTGTGGGCAGTGGCTGGATGTCTTTTACTATCCTGTCTCCCTTTTGGACATCAGTTGCCTAAGATTTTTCTCTTTAGTTGGTGTATGTTTCTCTGTCATTTAGTCAGCATAACTAGGGAGGAAATAGGGCTGGAAAAATACTATTCCAGTGCTTAAAAAGTTACAATGGTAAAACTGCCCTCAACCAAATAGCTAGTCATTAATCTTAAATACAAGTGGATTGAGTATCAGGAGGAAAAAAATCTTTGATGAGGGTCAGGAGTAAAGGCATCCAGGTTGTTTGTGAAATATTAAAAGCTAGAGTTCATTGAGCATCTGTCTTGTGCATTTTAATTGTGTCTCCATGAACCTGAACTGTGGGGCCCTCAGTGAGCCCTACTCAGTTGTGCTGGCTCACAAAGTTCAAAGCCAGGTTGTAAGTCGTTTTTATTTAGCACCCAGTGACAGCAAGTTCTGGAGGTGGAGAAACATTAAGTACCACTTAAATCTGTTCCTGTACATCTATCCAGAAATATACTGGAGTGATACTCTGGCTCTGAATTCACTGAGATTCATTATAAAGTTCCCCTTGGCATTTTATAACACATACCTGCCTATGCCATTGGAGAATCCTCGGATCCAGCACTCGGCAGTGACTGCTTGAATCCAAAATAAACTCACCACAAAGTCAATACTACCAACTATTGATTCAGAAAACCTCAGTGTTGTTGATTGTATCACGGCAAAAACTGTTGGTGACATTGGTTTAGTGTCAGAAAATATGTTTGAAAAGGGCTGCTGAAGTTTCATGTAGCTGTTTTCTGAAAGCACATCTCAACTAAATCAAGATGTTAAAGGTGTTGAATTTGGGATGTGTGGACAAGACCCTTCATCAGGACTCGCTTCTTTTTGAAAGGTAACATGAGTTTTATCTTTGGCTAACCCAGGAAATTTATCCAAAACATTCGGAAACAAAATAAAATACCAAAGGTGGGCTTTTCATGGGTGAGCCAGTCCCTAGAGAGAAAGCAATCACTTTGATCAGGGCTTTTGCCCAAGCTGCTGCAGTCCATTTCAGCTCGCTGAGGCAGGCTGTTAATGCATTGAAATGTAGCACAAGTATTTGTTATTGCAGTGAGTATCAAAGGAGGCAGTACGGCTTTGCCACTTACTATAAAGTGTTTCTGAGAAAATGGAAATGAATGCTACAGGGGTCTGTTCCCTCTGAATGCACAGGGGAGAGAGGCGCTGAAGGGTTGCTTTCATTATACCATTAGCAGGGCAAGTTACTTACTTTCTCTTTCCTCTATCCCTCTTCAGAAACACAGGGGCTTGAGGCTTGTTCTTTGGGTTAGCCAGGAAAAGCTGTGTGTTCCCTGCCAGCCAGAGCAGTAAATCCCACTGTTGTTCCCAGATGCCATCCCTGGGCCCACCAGAAATCCATTTCTTGTCGTCATTCCAGCTGCATTTTCTCTGCAGAGAGACGGCAGTCACCCATTTGGCAAGGAGGGGCAAGCTGTAATGTCTAGCCAGAAACATCTACCATAAACCATTGCTTCCTGTTATGACACTCATGTGTCTAAACTTATTGATTTATTTAGGTTGAACTGTCTAACCTGCTCCAGTAAGAGTGGACTCAGCAGGTACTAAGTCATGCAGCAGTAGGAAGCACCAAAATACAACGAGCAGTGTTAGATCTTGGAATGGATTTCAGTTTAGTTTTATGCTTTAAAAACTATCCCACACATTATCCAGAAATATCTTTCCCATTTCCTTTTTTTTTTTTTTTCCATTTTAAAAATTTTTAGTAGTATTCTTATCATCTGGCCCTAGATTTTCCATTTGTGTATTTCCCTGATTAGCAAAACAGAAATTTTAGAAATTGCAAATCTGGAACTTGAGTGACTAAGGATAAAAGAGAGAGTATTCTGTTTTTATTTTACATCTGTCTTGATTAGGGAATTCTTTCTTTGTCTAGAAGCAATGTGATCTGGGTGTTAGAAAAGGGGAGACAGACCTTAGGGACACTTGAGTTCTTTCCTGACTCTGTCACTCAAGATTCTTTACACCTAAATCTACCCTTTGGGTTTATTAGTGGGTATAAGAACAACTAACTAGCTTGCCAGTGTGTTGTGAAACTTAATAAGTTTATATTTCTGAAGCTCTTTTAATTTATCACACCAGAGAGCTCGTATAAAGCATGTAAGTACTGATTTTTAAAGATGTCACGTAGTTTTCTCTCTTATGAACATTAAGTTGATCACATTTTGAGTACAATCACACAATATTTCTTTGTAGAAAATATTAAATTTAGAGATGCATTGTGAGTTACATCTTTACACCTGTAAATAATAATATCTTGTATGTGTGAGTATGTATGCGTGTGGCCATATATGTCTGTATATATTTATATATGCATGTTTATACACACAGAGGCAAGGGAAGAGAGAGTCCTTCCAAATAGCCTGGAAAATCTCTGGGACTCCACAGCTGGCAGCACATTTCTTTTATTTAAAGAAAACTTGGGCAAAAAGCTTATGTGAAGGCAAAAACTTCCCAGCTCTAATTAATGAATATGAAGTGTAAACAGATCATGAAATATTTTTTAGTGCTTAATACGTAGAAATGTCCTGTGTTGATGCTAATGAAAAAGTAATGCCTGGAATATTTCACATTTCAGGGCCTAGGGACACAGATCCATGGAAAAGCAATTCGTACCAAACTGCTTTACAAGTGCAAAAATTCTGTTAGCCTAAAGCTACAGTGNGAAAAATCCCAGCTCTTCTCTGCCCTGTGCTTGTAGCACAGTCATTTATTTCAAGCTCTGGCAATGGGTCATTCTCTCAAAAAATGATGACACCAATATTTCAGCAGGAAGGATTTTAATCTACCATATTCTCAGTGTAATCTAGACAGCTCCTCGTTCTCACTGAATAGTCTGTCGTTCCATCTGATTCTTGAGATCTGACCATTGCAAAGGAAGTTAAGGAAATGTCTGAAGACCATGAAAACCCAACCCTCTCCCCTGGAGAATAGTGTCTTAATTGTAATAGCCCATTTTAATCATTGTGATTGTTTAAAATATTATGAACAGAGGGAAATAAGGAAGATAATTGTTCTTCAGCAGTCACAATCTTTTGTTATCACCTAAGCTTATTGGAGATTTAGCTGTGTATAGTCCCAATACTTCCTTCACATACCAAGTGGCCTTAATTACGTGGGCAGCTAGAATTCCTCCTGAGAGAGAGGCTTGGATAGCAAAACAGCAGGTAAGAAATGCCTCTTCCTTATTTCTTTGTTTCTTCCCAGTCCCCTGTAGCTAAGGCTGCATATGTGGTTGTCTCTGTCTTTGTGACACTTTAAATGTGAAACAAGTAATTTAGTTGAAAATTTTCTGTTATTTTTTTTTACATGCTTCATATGCTGGGTTAAAATCCATTAGCATATAACAAAAATCGGAGCAGATGTAGTGCAACAGATTCCTTAAGGGAGTCCATATTTTTACATATTTTGTAATAAGGAAACTGTCACTCCCAGATGGTATCTAGCTAATACTGGTGGTTTGCTTGCTGATAACATACTAAAAAATAAAATTAATTGTATTCTATTTGATGACAATGAAGCCATTATCATATATAATTCACTCTTAAAGGAAACATCCAAATGATGGTCTCTTGCAATAACTAATCTTTCCCAGTCTCTGTGCCTGCCACTTCTTTTCTACCTCAAAAATTCTTTCACAATTTGTGGCAGCAGAAACCTCCAGCTGCAAAGTGTAACAGCCGTTCCTTAGGAAAGCTGGAAACCAGCGTTAATTCGTACAGGGAATCTGGGCCAGCAGTACCTCAGTACACTCACCAGAAGCTTCATCCTCCACCAGTGGTTCTCAAACTACTCTGGTTTTGATGCCACAGTTATATATTTCAGCAAAAAGAAACTATTAACCTTTTCATTGATGCCACTGAATGATACCTATTTGGTAACAGGCTTGAGTGATGTAGGAAGTACCCAGAGCTGATGCTTGATGTGAAAGTGAAAATCAGTATCCAGGATCTTACCCAAATACACTACACTGATCTCTGGAGTATTTTCAGAATAAAGTTAACAAAAATCTGAAAGATTTTTTTTTTCTGATATAAAACTGCTCAACTTCTTTCTTAGGTGAAAACTTCAAGACCTATGACAGACTGGTTGGTTACTGGTTTACTGTTGAGTTCACAGAAATTAAGGTTTTTGGCACAGTTTATTGACGAGGCACCAGAACAAGCAGCTCAGAACTTGTCTCATCTCTTTCCGTCCTACCACGAAAACATCCTAGTTTTCAGGAAACCTGTGAAGAAACTGCCCTTGAAGTTGAGTTAATGTGGTAAAGACCAATAGGAGAAGAGACATTTTTTCTTCTGAACTTTGACCTTGGGCAGGAATTGTTGACTTTCCTGACACTTCCATGGGACTGCAGCACTGCTTTCCCAGGCCACAAACAATATATAGGTGTAGACACCAGTTTGTTAATGGGGAAACTGGAACAAAATGGTGAAGTGACTTTTGCTGAGTCACAATATCCCTTGATGCTAACACAGCAATGGAACACACGTCTGAATTCCCAATTCCCTATCCATTGAATGTTGCCTTAGCACAAGGATAGGGTGAAGAAAGGAAGATATTTCTTCCAGTGATTTTAGCTGTGGAAACAGAAAACAATCTAGCTGTGCAAAAGTGTGGCAGGATTGACTAGCTTAAATAACTATTCAAAGAAACAACTAATTTCATAACAATGATTTCCTCATCTCAGTGACTGTAGAGCAGTACTGTCAGACATATTGGCTGAAGGGTCTAAAGTGTGTCTGGCTGTTTTCATTCCAGGATATTTATGGGTTTTGTTTAATTTCCTTTCTTGCATGAGCACAAAGTGATATCAAGAGGAACAAATGACTGCTGTTTCGACAGTTGGTAGAGGAAGACAATATTGTAGCCATCTCTATCACACAGGAAGTGATTTTAAGTGTTCTTAGGCTATCGCCTCAATTTGGGAACTCACAGCCAACAGAGATCCCCATAAAACTACCTGAAGCTATTGGCAGACATGGAAAAGGAAACAGATCTCTTAATACACATGTAATTTTGAGGAAAAGATTATTTTATTTTTAAAAAAATCACAGATCAAAGCTTGTAATCAAATGCTCTGTAAATCTTAGCCACCTGTAGTCCTTCATCCTCAGCTAGAAGGTTCTTGGTAGTCAGGAAGGATTGTGTTACTTCATATTGTTTTATTGTATTTTGCTCTATTTTATTCTGCTTTATTTTATCTTAGAAATGAGACAGCCTTGTGACTGTAACAAGAAAGTAGCAAAGTTTCAAAGCTTGAGTGGAATTTGTCTCAGTCTTTCATCTTTCATTTGAATCCAAAAAGAGAAGACCTTTCTTCCCCAGTCTTCCTCTGCCTGGTATCATAGCTCACAAAACCTCTTCTTGTAAGGTTGCACCTCCAAATGGCAGAATCTCATGAAATAGCTGTTCCTATCACATTTCATTTTTCTGGTGACTAAAGTGCTTTAGAGATTGTCCATAGTCATCAGGAATTTTGGGATTTGGGTGACAGATTTTCTGCAACAGAATTTACTCATCTTCAAATGCTCTGAACTCACTGTAATCCTTATCCTCCCTAGTATCAGGCATTACCTCTTTGCCCTCTTTCTAATGCATTAAGTACTAGGTAACTATAATATTTTATTTAGCATGATTTGCATTCAAACTTCAAATACCCCTTGAATAATAGAATATTTACATCTTTGAACTTTACTGCTGTATTTTAGCTGACATTTTAAGATACACCTACAGAAGACACATGCCAGAAAAAACATCATTGCTTCTATGTTCGTGGACCTTAGTTCTCCCTCAGACTTCCTCATTAAGACATCACAGCTGATGTGTTTTCTCCTCTGTGTTTTAATGCCTGAGCAGAAGATGTATTTTATTCATGATTTGGTAGGAAATGTGTCTAGTGGGAAGGACACCTTTAAAGCAACCTGAAATTCCACTATGGACTCCGGGAGGGAGCTCTTTCTTAGTCACATAAAGCATCTGCTTAAATTCTCAAGTGTGGAATGTGCAGACTTGTTAGGCAAGATTTTAACAGACTGTTTGGCACTGAGTGCAGTTTTCCCAAAGACCTGGCAGTGGAAATAGTTTAAATAATGGTTTGTCAAATACTCATCAAGAGAAATGCTAATTGATGCCTCATCTGAATCAAGAGCCACACAATACCGGAAAGGGAATGGGCATTTCCTGTTTCTTTCCTACTCAATGAAAAGAGATGCTACCCAAGAGACAGCTGATACTAGATTAGATTTATTCCACCTATAGGACTATTCTGTAATGTAGATTAGTTAGTGGCATGATTTATTTATCAAGCATTGCTTGATGCCCTTTTGCCAAATGCCATTTTGAACTCCACATCAACATTTGTGGTTTTGCGTCTTTGTTTCCTTTGTTTCTTGAAGTTTTTGAGTTCAGTTTAGCTCTTCAAGCCAACATGGGGACATGAGGATAAAGCACAGCTGTGACTGTGGGACTGGAGTGCCAGCTGGCCAGAGTGGTCCAGCAGCACCACAGGGCCATTGGGTGAAGCCAATATGAACTTTTGCAATAAATATTAAAGAGACCAAGACTTTGAATGGATTTGGAGTCTGAAACCAGAACCCAAATCTAAATGTCAGAGCAGGTCCCTATCTGCAGACTAATGTTCAGACCCCAGCTTTGGCAAAGAAATCAAAGCCATAAATCCAAATCTGCTTTTTGTATTTCAGACCCTCTTGTGACGCTAATAATGCTTTGCCCTTTCACAATCTCCAATATTTTAGAAACTTTGAAATGATTTATCAAATGAGTCATATTTCCCACTGAGGCTCACATGAACCAGTTTGCTGAAAATACCAAGGACAGGATTGGGCTCTGGCTGATTTTTTTTTTCTCTCTTTGTAGCTGTGTGTGGATACCAAGACAGGAAAGTTTTATCTTTATCTCTGTAACTCTTTCAATGCAATCCCTCTGTCAGAAGCCCCAGCTCCATGCATCTTGGATTCTAAAAACTTCTCAGGTGCAGGTGTGTGTCTTCACATTGACTCCTCTTTCTGCCAAAAGCTTCAGCAGATAACAGGACAAAGTGGTGGATGCTCTTGGTGCAACAAAGTCAATGTTTGCCTACTCCAGTATTAGGAGTATTAAAGGATTCACCCAAGGCTCTAAGGGGAGTGAGTGGCAGAGCTGAGACTAAAACACAGAACTCTGTTTCTCTGAGCCCTTATATTTGGAGAGAAAAGGATTATTTAGCATCAAAGGTACTAGTAGCAGATACAGGGCATCTTCATTCATCATGAATAATGCTGTTAGTGAGAAATAATAGTATTGCTTAGTATTGATGATAATATATTGAGCATTAGCAAAGCCTTCTGCTAAGAGAGTTATCTAGTGAAGTGAATTATGGAATTTTACTACCTGAGTACAAAGACTGATATAAATTATCATCTCTGTGGCAATGAATTGGTTTAAAAAGGCTTCATAAGAACTTGCCTAATGCTCATAAATTAACATTAAATATGAGATGGGTTATCTAATCACATGCTTTCAGGCAAATTCCTTTTAATATGTATGTACACTGCTGCTAGAAATACAGAAGATAAATCAGAGGAGATATTTCATGCCATAAATGGTTACATTTGATAACCTTTTATTATTTTCTTAGTTTTTGTCAGTTACAGAATTTCTTTACCATCGAAATTTCCACAGAGAATCACATTAAAATACCAGTTAGAGACAACTTTAACCTTAAATATGCCTGTGGTTTCAGATTAAAGCTGGAATTTCATTGAACCGTTGATATGAAATACTGGAATAGTGGGTTCATTTGTCTCAAGTAAAAGTAAGGTTGAGTCACTGGGCTGCTGCACGTCTGCAAACTGCTGATACTCAGGTGCATCCCAGGGCTTACCACTGCAGCTTTGGATGTATTTGGTAAGCCATGCCCGATTGTCATCCCCTAAAAACATTAGTGGGATAACTTACTGAATACAACAAAAGCTGTTCTGAACTGTTTTTATGCCAAGGCAGATTAATCTACTGGATTTAATGAAAGAAGAGTAGAATACCCAGAACACAAATACCTAATTTTCTGTCCACTGGGTTAGCTGGGTAAAGGAACATCGATGCACCAAGTTGAATCTGATCTTTTTCTTGTAGCATGTACCAGTGCCTTCTGAGCAGGACCGTGATGAAAAACAACAGCTCATTCAGTGTTTTGAACTCTAAATAGGGACATTTACAGTTCTTTGTGGTGCTTGTGATTCAAAGAATTCCCCTCTCAACCCGAGGAATGAGATCTGCAGTAGAAAACTGCTTCCACCTGTTGGAGTGACTTGAATTTTAAGCTGGTTTAACTATGGAGCCTCATTTGGAAATAGTTTGTAAAATGCTTGAATCCTCTGGGGGTGGTTGTATTATACACCTTGTAGTTGCTGAACATTTCAGGACTTAAACTTTAAGTCAATCACCTGGGGATCAAGCTAGAGGACTGGATAACAGATTTACTAATCAAAACAATTTTCTGAATATTGTTGAGTTCCAGGGAATTTTCCTTGCCATCTGAAAACACAGTGAGAGGACACTAAGAACAGAATTATAAAACAAACTCTTTAAATCATGTTGTACTTGGAGTTTGATTTCCTAGACTTTACAGTGAGCAATAATAAACTAATTATGATTAAACTGATAAGGAGGACTCTAAGAGTCAGCCAGGAAAGTCTTTCACAAATAAACAAGAACGAATGCTTGGTCTCACAGTTGACATGCATCAGAAAAGTTTCTTTTTGCCTTTTCAGAGTCAGCTCTTAAAAAAAAATAATCAAAAAACCTCCAGAAAGCCCAAACAAAAACAACTCCAAACCAGTGGAATAAAATATGTATTGTTAGTATTAAATAAGTCCTATTTTATCTTAAATCGCATGACATGTTTCTGACCCCAAGGACCTGGCTCTCAGCCATGTTGAAGCAGCATTATTACTGTTGCTGCTATATAGCAAAATTCAGATTTAGACTTAGACTTCCTAGAGAGGAAATAGTTTGCATCTGGGTTTCTGTTTTTGGCTTATTTTGAATAGTATTTGGGTTTCTCAGTTATAACTGGGAAAAATTTGTTCAGCTTAATACATGAACATTTCTTCCCAATAGGTTAGGTCAGCTGTGAGGTTTAATCAGTGTTCACATTTCTGACATGCTGCTCAAGGGCATATCATCTGAGCAAATAAACAACCAAAGAAAGGCCTGTATACCACAGGGGTGATGTAGGATTGCAGGGGATCAGTTCCACTCAGGTGTTTATGGTGGTAGTGTCTTTTCATGGCAGATAAGAGATGACAATCTGTATTACACCCTGTATCTCACCAATATATATGGAACAAATAGTTGTTGTTGTTTCCCCTTTGGAGCACCGTTGTCTAAAGAATTGAACTGAATGTGTGCGCTCCACTTTGAAGCACGCAGCTCCTTCCCACTAACATTGCAAAAGTTTGGTCTCTTTTAAAAAAGGAGCATATTTTCAATGTTTTCTTTCACTTTAATTTTCGTACTGAACCTTCCTTAGGGTTCAGTATGAACCAGAGGCGGGTTCATAGGGTATGATCCTATTCTGGTTCTTTTCCCTATAGTTATAGCTACAAATTAAGGCCTTTGATTCCCAAAACAAGAACAGTAGTGGGCACCAGAATCTTCTATTTCCCTTGCTATCCTATCCATACTCGACAGTACTTTAGAGAAGAAAGGGCATTCAGCCAAGGAATGAAACTTAGAGGGAACCATATCAGCTTCCAAGATTTATTTATTTAATTAAGTCAACATCAGGATGGAAAAATACTCTCAGTTGCCAGAGAGAACTGTTCCAGGCTCAAGGAGGGTCAAAGTGCAAGCTTGCAAGTTATATGTTACCAGGACTTGATCAAGAAGCTTCACAAAATATTGCCCTTTAGTCTAGTGTAAACCATTTCTGTTGTGGGTGCATTAGTGAGCAAGGAGGAGATGGAGAAGAGCTGAGAAAGGTACTTGGAAATGTACTCTCTCACTGGAGTTATTCTGCTCTTAGAACTCACTTGGCAGCTGTTTTAATGTTGTGAGGCACAACTGGACATACTTGCACATCAAGCCTGAAAAACATAGGGGGATAGGAGTAAATGGGACCACTTCAGAGCATCCTCCTGCTGTAGGAGACAGCTATATGATCCAAATAATGTCCTTCAGAAACAACTCAGTTCCCTCTACACAACTTGCCAAGGCTATGATGAAGGACTCTGAGAATTAAACACTCTGGCTATCTCATACAGCTGGAAAAGTTTCTGCTGCTAAGACAGTGGTGTGAAAAAGCTTCCAAATCCCTTTATCAGGAGAGCTCCTAGAAGGCTAGGGTGTGAGCTTTCCAGTGGGTGCAGCCAGAGACACAGCCCTGTACCAGCAGGCACCTCTGTGCCTTGGCTTTTCATCTGGTACAAATTGGCCTCACTCTTCTGATCTGGCTCTGCACTAAACATTACTGTTGGACAATGTTTGCTGTCATTTTAGGTAGAACCAGACATTTTCAAGAAAGATTTGGGAAGTACAGCTTGCCTTATATGACTTCCAGCAAATAGCTCATATTTGTTGATTTTCCCCAGTGGGAATGCTTCTGAACTTTAGAGACAAAAAATCCTCTGGCAGGAGCAATTTAGCAAAGCCAAGGGTGTATTTTAGTGAGGCCTCTCAACTTTCCAGTGGGTTCAGTTGTTGATTTTTAAGTCTTGCAAGCATGACTCTCTGCTCTTTAATGCTCCTCTTACTGGCTTCATTTGTCTCTCTGAGGGGTGTGTTGCTGCAACATTTTCCTGTTCCAGGGTTGCACCAATCTATCATGCAAATTAACCTTGTTAATCATCTCTCAGGACAGCCATGTACTCCTTTGGCTAAGTTCTCTTTGCTCAATGAAACACATCAAATGCACTCAAAACATCTTGGAGCTTTTCAATAATCTATCCAGACACATTTGTCCCACTAGCAATGAAGAGGCTGTGCCTCGATTCTTCATTTTTCTTGACTTTGTTTCTTAAAAATTTGCTTCCTCAAAAGCTAATCCTCCTGCAATCTGTTCTCATGGGTTCCTCTTTGTGATATTTGGAAGTCTCAGAAACATCCATACTGAGGGCAGCAAGTATGGTTTTGCTTTTGGATGATACCACGTACAAATTTCAGTCAGCTCTGGAGTGTGAAATTCTTTCTGAAAAGATGCTTTTGCCTTCTTCCAGGATTCACAATTAGTTAATTGAAATTTCCTATGAATAATCAGCAATGTACAGTGTTGTCTTGCTTGAAAACCAGAAGATTTGGCTTCAAGATCTTCTATTTTCACCCAACCCTGGTTCTGGTGATCNAAAAAAAAAAAAAAAGCATTATATTCTCTCTGGCCTTAGCCAGAGTCATTACTTTCCTCTTTGTCATACTGAGACTCAATAGCATTGTAATTATTTCTGACATATGGTATCATCTATCCACCTCTCCTTCCAATATGTCCAAATAAAAGAGGAATAACACTGCAGCCACTAGACCATGGCTTCCATCAGTTAATACAATTTCATGTCTATCCATTCATGGGGGACCACGGACCTAAACTTCATATGCAGGGTGATGTGCTATGCTTGGAGCCTGGAGTTTTGCTCTTGTTTCACTTCTCTCAGAACTGGAAATTACAGCTCCATTTTACTTCTCTAGTTTTGTGGCAGAAAGCCAACGATTCTATCTGAGAGTTTTTTCTTTACCTTCATTAACCCCCAAATGTTGCTGCATTCAAAACATCCATAGAGAGTGTATTTATCATTCATTTTCTGTTCATGTTGATGTGGGAAAACACGTGCAATCAATATTGAATCTCTTTCAAAACAACTTAAAATGGGAATACATATTGCTCTAATCTAAAACTAATCATGATGATAAATGATGAAAAATATGCCAAAAAGTGAAAAGCCTGGGTTTCGAAATTCTTTGCTTATGGATATATGAACCTACATATATATCTATTGCTTACCAAGAAATTAGATCTCAAGTCAAAATTTAATTAGAAAGAAAAAAATTGCTTTTAATACTTAACTTTGTGCTCATATCTAAACCTCCATCCTAGTTTCACGCATCTGCCATAAGCTTAAATGTAACCTGGTCACATATTTTATTTACCTATATAAAATGGCTTCAAGTTCATGTTAAAAAAGACAAATGTAGATTCAGCCATATTAATCTGTCTCCCACAGTTATTTCCTCCCATAAAATAAAACTCCAAAGCAATAGAAGTTGTGAAACATAACTGTCCTTCTTCATATTTATGGTTCTCCAACTTGCTCATTGTCCCCTTTCAGACTGATGGTAAATGAAGACGTTAGATATAAAATTAGATTAAAGATAAATTAGGTTGTGGTTTGGTGACCATCTTAACACAATATAAACCAACCCTGCTAACAAAAGAAGTCTTGTCTCATTTTGTGGGTACTGACCTCTTATTGGCCCTGGCAGAACTAGATCAAGGAGCAGATCCACCTGGAAACCCATCTATCACACAGAGACAGTTCTTTTCTCATGAATTTTCTGCAGAGCACAAATAAGTGGCCAAGGACTGCAGAAGGAAAGGGTGCATTGTCATTTAAAACCAGCCTGGCCAGTACTCAGGAGTTAATAGTTATGGGATGTACAGGAACTCACTGTGGAGAAACAGTAGTTTCTAATGTGCATGCACAGTCAAAAATATTTCTAGGTAATGCAGCAAATTGAATGGTTTGGACCATGAATAGTTTTCATTAAAAATTGGCTTTCAGGGGTAGAATTAAAGTTTCAAAGTAACTCATTATTTTGACCTATTCACTTCTATACTTTAAAATGCATCCAAAAAGATAATCCTTATAAAAAAGTGAATTTTCTAATAACCGTTTATGAAACTTGCAATAATAGTTTTTTGTCCCAAGTTATGAAGGAAAAACATGAGCTGCTAGAACATGAAGTGGTTTCGTTCTGTATGTTTTGAAAGAGTAACTTCAACATTTGACTTGTCTGGCTTCTCACAACGCATCAGGCGGCAAGACATGGTTTTGCCTCATTAGGTCAGCAATGCCAACCATGAAGAGAATGCAGCTGGTTCTGTGATACTGTTAAAGAAATTATAAATACATGCAGACATGCTTGTAACATCAGTTCTCAAATAAAGACATAAGATCACAGAATTGTTCAGGGGGGTAGAATCAGTAACATGGGTTATAGTATGAACATAGTGAGTCAATTTAGGGTTATAAATACCCTGGTTTGCTGCTATGGTTTTAATCTTTATTAAATTGGATGATTCCTATTTGTTTCCATTCACATATGCCGATGCTCCAATATATAATTTATTTCTACATACATAGGCCTGTAAGACTATAACATGTTTTGCTGAAGTGCTCTAAGACATAAATACTGTTAGTCCAAATCCTTATCTGAGAAACCACACAGACACCAACACATACTCAGCCTTTAGTATTTCCCTGTGCATTTTTACAAACAATGACAAATCATTTATATAGGCGTTTTTTAAACAGTCTGCAATATTTTTTTTTAATTTCTTAAGAAGAATTTAAAACATCTTTTTGCTTTCCACACTTCTTTTAATGGCTTTGCATATTACTTTTCATCTAAACTCAATATTTGAACGTACACTTATCAGGAGCCTGTTTTCTTTGTTACTTGTAATTACTGAATAAGTCAGAATCATAGGCAAGGAAGTCTGTGTGGGATTACATCTGGAGCAGTGTACTACAGCAACATTGCTTTTTGCAGAGCTTCTACTCTCATAGATTTGATCTTAATGATGGGCTACACTTTCATCTTTAAAAAAATCATTTTCCGCCACTCACTGCTTTTTATACCTCAGCTAGAAAATGCTATTTATTGTTCAGTTTCTCTTGCATACAGTGTTTGTATCTATAATTGAAACTTAAAAGCTACGAGCTTGAATAATTCAATCAGAAAGCATATTGTTTTTACAGTTCTCTGTATGAATTCAAACTATCACATTATTGTGATGTTATAACACCAGAACGTATTTATTTTTACTTGCACAGTCATAATGTTTCCTTCCAGAAAACAAAAAAAAAAAAAAAGAAAAAAAAGAAAAACACAAAAAAGGGCTATGAGAAGGGGGGAAAAAATTTTAAAAAATAATAATAATAATGAAAAAGCTCAGCTTTCTCCACGCCGAAGTCCTCTGGTCTAACTTAAGCAAATGAGATATCTTGTCCCCTCCAGCAAGCGCCTGGGCTGTCGCTAAGATTCCTTCTATCAGTGCTGCTGCATGCACTGAAAGTGCCCCCAAGGCTGAGTGTGATCATGTCGGGTAGGACACACATAACCTCCTCCTCTGAAGGCACCTCCGTTACCAAGTGTGTCACTGATACCACGCTCGTGGCTCTTAGATGTCAGCTCAGTAAGGCAGAGGGAGAAAAGCATCCCTGCTTTCTGTGCTACAAAATGCCTTGTGGAATTAGAGAGAGAGAGAATAGCTCCACACAAGCTCCAGTGATGTCTCTGGACACCTTTTCACCCCTAGAATTAGCTGGTTTGCTGTAAAACAAATTGAGGTTCATATGTTTTGTGTTTAGTGCAGATTTTTTTGTGGATGTAAAAGACAAGCGAAAAAAAAACCCTAATATTTTAATTAAATTATTGACTATCATATTCTCTGTGTCAAGGCAAGCATACAATAAGAGCATTAAAAGTAGAATGGATATAACTGTGGTATCTAATACAAGCACCATGTATTTTATCTCAACTGCACAACAATTTTTTGAACTGATAAAACATCACATATGAATTTTGGCTTAATATGGCCAAAGCAGTTGGTAAGAATTATCAATAATATGGAAAGGATCCACTTTTTCCTTTATTGCTATGTTTGGATAAATCATTATATATAATCATCTATTCTTAGATAGTGCTGAAGCTTTACCTGTGGAATTAGGCCCAGGAAGAAAATTTGTCCTTAGTCCCAGAACCATGAATCTGAAATTGTCTGATTTATATAGATTTTCATTATGTCCTTAGCATAATTTCAACACAAACGGAGGGCTTAACCAGACTCCCATGGTGTGTCCTCTGGGTATGGAACAGCTTAGCATCTTTTTCTCTGCTTGCCAAGCTTCATGCCTGCAAATCAACCACTCCATTATGCAGTAATTCCTCTTATTCTTCATTCAAAATAACAAAGTTAAAGTAGAATTTGAGCAACAAGAAACTATATCTCTTTTTTTGGCCTGTATATGATCCTCATTCATCATCTTCTTTCCATTTAGAAGGGGGGCAGGCGGAAGTGAAAAATCCTTTTATTTGCAAATTCATCCATATCACTTTATAAGACGAACTACTAGGAAACAGTACAATCTATGGAATGGAGGCATTTCAGTAAGGCCTAAATGATATAGTCTGCTAAGAAACTCATTTTTTCATGATTAGATCTGTTGATGGGGGTAAGACCAGGAGCCCCCTGCCAAGAAAACACACAGTAATAAACTTACAGAAAGCTTTCATTACCACCTATCACTGATGATGGTTCCCCCTTCTCTTACCTCAAACATTGCCCAAGTGGGGATGTATGAGAATCTCCCAACTGACTGTCTTGTGAGGTAAAATGAAGAAAGCCTTAAACTTCACAATTGCCAATAATGAGCAATCATTACTCAAATTACACCAAGCACTGATTAGGTTTAAAGTAATGAAGAAAACAACACGATCAATCATCATCAACCCAAAAGAAGTCAATCTGTGCTAGAGATACAGTAAGATCTTAGTGGAGGGCTCCATCTACAGGGTTTGGGAGATGAGAGAGAAAAACCTTCACATCGCAACATCAGAAAAAGATTTCCCCTGCCCCCTCCCCTCTTTGCTCATATTTTTCTTACCAATCTCCATACACATAAGGATTTTTTTTCCCCTTTCTTTAGCTGCACAAAAATAAAAAGGGTCTTATAAACAAATTACTGTAGGAAAACTTTTGGGAAGGACATTTCATTGCAGATGAACTGGAATGTCTGTTTAAAAAAAATAAATGGCAAAAGTTAAATACCTAACATCTATCAAATAGTAAAATTATATTGAAAGCTCTGACTGTGTGGACAGCATCGATGGAAGCTGAGGTTTTTAATGCAATTTGTATTAGTAGGTTCTAGCCACAGAAATAACATTGGAAAAGCACAAATTGCCTGGGAAATTCCCATTTGTCCATTTTCATTGGCTGCTAAATAGAATCTCACAAATTAACACAAAGCTTATTTTCAAAATCCAGAGGAAATTCACCTAACCCCACATTTCTTATGCACAGAACAAAATCTTGATACCAGGTACAGACTGGCTTTAATAAAAATGAATCCACTGGATTTTTAAAATAGAAAAATAAAAAAGAATTAGAGAAGGTACTTCACTATTCTATGAGCATGTATATGTAAACTTTAAACTGTGCTAATGAGTGATGTTAACATACCCATTTTATAGAAGACATTATTCTTTAGGAATAATTTTGATTAAAAAATGTCTTCAGCCCCTGTGCTGAAGGCATTACAGAACAATTATTTTTTTAAAAAATGATTTTAAATTTAAGCATAGGAAAATGAAAATATAAATTTAATATTCCAATTCAAAATCTGCTGAATGTAACAGAAGTTTCCCTCCTGACATAATTCACTTTTAAATTGAGGATGATCCTGAGAAATAATGAGATACAAATGAAAGCCTAGTAAAGAAGGAAAATACAAAATAATACATAGCCGTTCTAGTGTAGGTTTGCAATATAAAGCTCCTTGGGGAGGATTCCTAAAAATTTAAGGGAAAAATTCTAGCTTTTCATACTTTTGCTGTGGACTGTTCAGTACTATGGGGCAGAGGATGGTTTGTCTCCTATAGAGTTCTCAATGTGGCCTGAGATAATCTATAGGAATAATATCATCATTACTAAAACTTCACACTTTTTTTATTAAAATAGTATTTCAACCTCCTCTATCAGCAGTAAATTTAATATAGTTGATATAACATACTTAAATTTTATTGACAATAAGAAAATTATGAACTAGTCGAGGAATTTTCATGTTGAAACATATTTTTTGTTAAAGACAAACTTAAAGATGATGATGTGGCTGGCTGAGCTACAGATTGAGTACTTGCCTAAATAAAGCACTATGAGGAGTATTGTAAAGGAAAAAAGCCATTTGAGATGAGACTTAGGGTATTTGTAGAAGCAATTTGGAAATTATAGAGTATTTTGAGATTCTTTTGTCTTTACTCCTGTAAATACATAGTTTTCATGCAAGTAATTGGACTGTGCCCTCACAGAA
The DNA here is from genome assembly GCA_013399895.1 of Serilophus lunatus. Lineage (NCBI taxonomy): Eukaryota > Metazoa > Chordata > Aves > Passeriformes > Eurylaimidae > Serilophus > Serilophus lunatus. The sequence goes on along the minus strand of VXBA01004859.1, from coordinate 2,534,861 downwards.
CTCTCACATTACCCTACACATATTAAATGGCAATAAAAAAGAATTAATAGGTCATTTATTAAAATTTGGATTTACTTAAATGAGCTTTGAGTAATATTGATTTACTCTTCCCCCTTCTCTCTTGCAATAGAGGAAAACAGTCACCTGTATCAACATGGTTGAAGTTTCTCTGTTTCTAAGTATGTTAAAATAATATATTCCTCACTGCTGGAGAGGTTTTACAAGGGCATGCAGTGATAGGATAAAGGAGAATAGTGTTAATCTGAAGGAGGAAAGGTTTACATTAGATATTAGGAAGAAACTATTTACTGTGAGAGTGATGAGGCCCTGGCACAGATTGCCCAGAGAAGTTGAGGAGTTGAGGATACCCCATCCCTGGAAATGTTCAATTCCAGATTGGATGGAGCTCTGAGCAACCTGGTCTAGTGGGAAGTGTCCCTGGCCATGGCAGGGGCTGGAACTAAATGGTCTTTAAGATTCCTTCCAACTCAAAGCATTATAGGATTCTATAATTTAACACAAACATTGAATCTGCTCATTCAAGGGCAAAAAACTCTAAACAAACATGAAAAAATAAAGTCTTGGTGGAAGAAGTTGACAGCTACAAGTTTGCTTTGCAAAGTTTTTGCATTCTACTTCTTTAAAACATATTTTAATTGTTCATCCTTGACAACTATAATAAACTGTTTCTGTGGAAACTCAGGGGAGAAAACCGTGGAAATCTCATCAAAAGAAAGAGCAGATAGGACCACTGAGTGCAGAAGGAATGGTTAGTCGGCACAAGGTAAAGTCAGTTGTTAAGGTATTGAACCAAAACTAAATCCTTTGGTTCTGATTGCTTGTTTTCAGACCTTTTAGGAAAAGCCGTAGAGAGCAGAGGCAAAAAATACGTGTGTCATGAAATTGGAAGGCAGAGTCAGTCCTTGCAGAGACAAGCTTCCCACAGAGTTTGTGGACTAAATGATTCTTGTGGGTCCCTCCCAACTCGGGATATTCTATGGTTGTGTGTCTGGGTGTGTGGGGACCTTCAGGGTGCAGCCCGGTCTCATGCAGTGACCACTGGGTGCATTGTTCCTTAGCACAGATATGGAAACAGCATCTTGGTGGGCTCTTTCACTGAGGGTCTCAGACATTGCTGTCATAATTGGACAATAAATTATCATCCTGACATTAAAATATTGTGATCACAGTAGACAACTCTATTTACTCTTTCATTATGTTGTCAGATAACAACTGGTTTGTGATGCATAAGAAGATAACAAGGGTAGAGTGTCATCTTAAAGTCATCTCTAACAAATTTCTTCTAAACCCCTATGACCTCAGTTCAGAACAACATCTCAAAGTACCACTTGGAGAAGGAGAACAGTGTATTGATTCTGGAATTTTGGAATTTATCTGGCACAGAGATTTTAAGAGAGGAATCTTGCCCAAATTTCTTTTCTAGAAGCAATAATCCCGGATGTTTATTTAAGAAAACGTGGACATGTTAGTGCCTTTGAGGCTTTGCATCTCCTGCAGACCCACTTGGAACCATCCTGTTTTTATTAGAGCTGAAGTTTTTAGACCTGAGCAGTGGAACAGGCTGCACAGAGAGGTTGAGAAGTTTCCTTCTCTGGAAATATTCAAAGGCTGTTTGGACACAATCCTGAGTAACATGGTCTAGTGGACCCTGCTTGAACAAGGAGGTTGGACTAGGAGACTTCCAGTGACTTCATTCAACCTTATAGATTCTGTAATTCTGTGATTCTTGTCCACTAGGAAATGGCAAAAAACTGTTCTGGAGTTCAAACTTCTGATCACCTTTGTAAGAGGTCTCTTCAAGCGCGTAACTTTGGTAGAGTAGTTCCAGGAACAATTTCTTCCTCTAGCAGATCATCTGAGGAGTACCTGTTCTGAGGGCCAGCCCTCTCTCACTTCTACTGGGATCATAAAAAGGAAGCACCCTCAGCCTTTTAAATCAGAGGAAATCTAGGGAAGCTGCTGTAACTGAGCTGCAAACTTTGTATTCAGTGAATATATTGAGCAAGGGTATACAGAGCTAAAGTTATGGACAATAGATTGGGAATTGAAATAGAGCTAGCTAGGAATTTCTTAGAAAACACTTGTTGCTGCAAACAGACTAGACCTGTTAGTGAAACCAATATCAGGTTTTGCAAAATTGTTTTCATGAAGATTTTTCAGGCTTCAAAGAATCCCTGGTTAAAGCCAGGGTGGAGTGGGTGGGAGGAGCAGAAGAGAGTATGATCTCCTTTCATGTATAATTATTCAGAAAAAGTACAACAGTACATGAACTTGATGGATTTCTAGTCTTGTGCCTAAAGTCATTCCTATCGGACTTAGCAGACAATTCCTTTCCCAGCTTTACATCAGAAACAGCCTGTGCTGGTACCTTCACTACACAGAGGAGGGATCACTTTCGTACCCATGCGTTTGTTTTCAGCAACTGCTAAAGCAGATTGGATATGAGCTAGTGAATAAGGTTTGAAGAGATCACCTCTAAGACAACTGTAGCCATCAAAACACCCTTTATATTAAAGACTAATAATGTTGTGAATAACATTAGAATAATTACATTAGAAACAGGAAAACATGAGCATATGTGGGTTGAGACAAAGCTGGAATTCTGCTGATGCTCAGCTTGGTGGTCCTGTGGGTAGGCAACATACATAAGCAATTGCCCAAGGCAACAGCATTCTTTATTAGATTGATTAAGCACTAGGTCTACTTATTGTTGTTAGTAATGGATGCCAGATTTCTGTTTTGCCTATGGTAACAGGAACCAGCAGAGAGGAAGGAGTGTCACTGTGAGCGTTAGTCCTACTGGTGCTGTGGTATTTTCACACCTACCTTGCTTTAATGTGGAAACAACCAGAAATGGTCCTCACCCAACGCTGCATGATTCATTGTTTTTTCAGCCTAAAACTGAGATTTATGGAAGCTGATTTAGGTAAGATAAGAAATAATGGCCCTTTGTTGAACCATCCAAGTTAACTTTGCACTATTTGGGATTTCAACAAGGGGAATCATTCTGGGGTGGAGCTAACAAAGTGTAGCAAAGGAAATACAGTGTTGAACACAATATTCCATACACAGAGCTGCTTTTAATATTAATATTAGCCAAAGGTACAATCCTTGTGACGAATTCACTCACCAGACCCATGCCTACCCCAAAGAGTCATATCTACTTCCTCACTGCAGGCTTTCATTGGGAAACACATCAAATCCGTAGGAAGGAGATACAGATCTAAGGCAGCTGATGAAGGTGTGAATGTTTCCATTGAATTCCCATTGCTGTATGTGCTCTGGAGGAGATCCCTGCTACATAAACTGCTTAAAAAGTTTGCTCTGAAAGTCAGATGGACTCAAATTCCTGAATTACTTAAGTGCTCGTGAAAACAGCACCCATATACTCCATATCTATGTCAAGTCTGTGTCACTTCAGCTGCCTACTTTTGATATTGCATTAATTAAAAAAAATATATAGTGATATAAAATTGATGAATTCTTAGTTAGCTAATAAATGTCCTTTTTCGCTATTGGTGGTTAACATAAACATTATCACACGGTTTAGATTTTACTTCCTTGAATGCCATCTAATAGAGAAGATGCAACATATTTTATCAATAAAAACAGTACTTTATATGCTATATATACACCATCAGGACCTCATGTTTCTGTTTTTAGTTAGCTGTTATTTCCAACAGTTTAAATACAAATGTGATTTGATTACTTTTTAATGTTTTTACATATTAAACATCACTCACATGTATATTTTTCACTGTAGAAGAAATAATATTAAATGAGAATTATTTGCAGTGCACTGTGTTAACACTTGATTTTTAAAATGATGGGTAGAAGATGCCATTAGATGTGCTTTTGAAATACCAGGATTTTTGCAGAGGAGAGTGTATACAAACATAAGTGTGCATA
>VXBA01004859.1:2443584-2530908 GCA_013399895.1 Serilophus lunatus | reverse complement strand
TATATATATATATATATATATAAACCAATTTAATTCTACTGCTTCAAAATTGTTATAATGGGGTTTATATATACTATGAAGATTATAATAAAAATTAATAATTTTCATCTAATCCACAAGTTGATAGTAGAGAAACTATTAATTATTTAGAGATAGAAATGTCAAAACAGGAAAATAATAAGTATCTTTAAACAAAAATTATCTCTCCTATAAAAGTGGGTTATTAAAATTGTATATTTATGATAGATTCAGTTACTAGGATTCAAGACACTTCTGACCTTTTTAAAAATTTGCTACTATGTTGAATTATGTTTCCCACATTTGTGTTTCTGATCTCTGTCTGTCTTATTTTAACTACATTGAATTTTCAAAAATGACAAGAAACATAAAAAAGTACCTGTACTATTCTGGTCTTATGGTTGCTGTGTACGGTTGCTTGTTGCTGTGCAGGACAATGATGAAGAATGGAATTTGCAGACAAAACAGGCAATACCTTTCTGTGAAAAGTATCATTAGTGTCATCCCAAATCAAAAATATCTCTTCATGACCTTCCCCAAAATCCTACTTTTTTCTAAAATCAGATGCAGCCATCTTTTCTCTTGGACTGCACTAAGCTGGTCTGTGGTTGTATTTAGGAATTGCCTAATGGTCTCTGCCTGTAGAAAGGTAAGGCCTAATTTGTGGCTGCTTCAAAGTGGCCAGGATAAAGCATAGGTGCAGGGAGTCTTCCCCAAGTCACTTTGTAAGATTTGTTTGATGCTTGCAAAAATTTTGAATAGGGCTGTCCCCAAAAAGCAGCAATGCCTACTGATTTAAAATAAAAATAAAACCACCTGTATCTCAAACAAAATTATATCTATCATCATAAGGAGGAAAACTAGGATTTTATGAGGATTGAGGACTGGTTGTCATCTTCGGATAATGGGCTGGTAGAAAGTTCTTAGTGTATCTTCATTTTTTTTTTGTTTTATCAAATTCTTGGTTTTCAAGTGATAACCCTCAAGCAATTCAATTGAGTTTCGTCCAATAAAAGCAGGACTGGACTTTATCAATCCATTGTGGTACATAAGAAACATTCAAGAAATTCTTTGCCCGCTGAAGTCAGTGACAGCTTTGCAATTTACTTCCTTTGTGCCAGAATTTTACCCTTTATGTTTTTATATGAACCAGAACTATTTTCAATTTTGGAAAAATTTTATAACATTTTGTGTTTTCTATATGTTAGAAGCTAGTGTTGTTGAATAGTAGGATGTTTCTTTGGGGTTTTTTGGCCTCAAGTAGAGCGAAGGGAAGCTTAGGTTGGATATTGGGGAAAATTTCTTCACCCAGAGATTTTTCCATCCCAGGAACAGGATGTCCAGGGCAGTGGTGGAGTCACTATCCCTAGAGCGATTTAAAAGATCTGTAGATGTGGCACCTGGGGACGTGGTTTAGCTGGGGTAACAGCTGGACTTGCTGATCTGAAAGTTCTATTCCAATCTAAATGATTCTGTGATTCTATGATTTTATTATTTTCTATAGCAGTCTGTTTCTTTATTTGTCATTATAATTAAACGCACTTTACTATAAGTGATACAACAGCTATGAAAAGAAAGTATATCAACTCTTGAAAACCTTCAAGATGCAAAAAAAATCTACAAAGTAATCAAAGAAAAATGCACATACGTGTGTGAGATGATATTGGCTTGATTCTGACAAGAGCTGCCAGTTCTGTCTATGTCATCAGACGAAAAGCATTGATGGCCACATGGATACCAAATCAGAATTATCTGGAAACTGCAAGTGTTTTTGGCACAAAAAATTGAAAGGAATTAAGAAAGTGCAGGGACACAGAGCTAAAGAGGGAAGACAGGAGATTTTCTGTCTTTCCACAGATGAACTAGGATACAAAATCTAGAATTTTGGGTGGTTTTTTTTTTTTTCATTTGATCAAATAAAATTGAATAGATATGCTACACTTTTATTTCTTTTGAGTATATGTGTGTGCTTTGGGTGTGTACATCTCCTGTCTGTGCCTGTCTGCATACACAGAACATTTCATGCTCTCTGGCTGGCTGTGTGGCTAAAACCACAGTGAGACAAACATCCTATGCTCATCTGAGAACATTTAATTCTCTGACTTAATAAAGTCAGGGTTAGGTGGTCACCCAGGAATCTGGATGGCAAGGTACAGCTTTCTCCTTGAAGATTCAGGAAGCATTTGAAAACAGAAGAGATTTTGTAGCTTTATATTATCATAATCCAGATTGATGTGGACTATATAGACCCTAAACCATGCAGAAGATTTTTACGAGAGCACAGCAGTGAGCATATGCTTCTGTAACAAACCAAATACAATATATATGTGTAATATATATATACTTACACATGCATTTATAAAAGACACATATCACTTATATTTAAGAAGAGAATCCAGGGGCTATATATATTGAGAACATTACACCTGTAAGAAAAAGCACATGAAATTGAAACGTACATATATACATCTCTATTTTATGCCAATTTTCACAAGTTCATACTCATTAGAGACACTTGAATTTTCTGTTCATTTTTGTAGAGAAATAAAGGGACATCTAAGTTCACTTACCTGTTGTCAATTACTGATGCCTCATTACACAAATCACTTGGAAAGCTGATGAGGTTTTATCTAACATAGAGGCCAGGTCAATCAATCGTCATCAGACCTGTGGATCTTCAATGGACATTGAAAGGTTAACCCAGTACTTCAGGGCCTCCATCATGTCAGCAAAAATTAGCAAGAAGGTGGCCGAGTTGTCAATAGAGCACAGAGACAATTAGTTAATGATTAGAATGTTAGCACTTGGGGAGTTGATAACAAAATGAGCCATCTTGGATACATTTGCATGCATTTAGAAAATCTATATAGCTTGGTGGGATGGGAGGGAAGTCTGTGCATATGGTGCAGTAAGGAAAGCCATAAAGCAGAATTATATGTGTCTTAGCGTATTGTAGACTTGGCTGTGCTAAATGAAGTCACTGTATCAAAAACCCTGCACATTTCAGCTTATCAGAGTCAGGTACTTGGCTTCACTGATCTACTTAGTAGCCAACATTAGCAATGAGACTGCTGCCCTGTCATCATAACCCCATTTTCAGCTAAATGATTATGGATTTGATATATTCTACAGTAAGCACTGGCCTTACCAGTTGTGATTAAACTTGGAGCTTGTTAAATTAGGGACAAGGTAAAATTAAAAGACTTCCTCCTGTTTAGGATTTCATCACTTAATTTTATTCTTGACTTCTCTTCTTTCATAAGAAGATTTTGTAAGACTTCTGCCAGCAATTATGATTTCATTTTATATCCCTTGTTGGAACATAAAATCCTCTGTCCATATCACCAGGCCAGGGTTCTCCTTGTGTTGGCTGAGGCTTCTTAACTAGTTCAGTCAAGAAAAATAAATGTCAGAAATTGTCTGCATAATTACTTGGCCAAATGGGTTTTGATCGTTTAAAGGTCTCCTTTACCTTTGTGCTCCCCACCAGGTTCAGATACATTTCTGATGCTCACAACTACATTTAAAAATTGTTCAAATGTTCCGCAATTGAAGTATTGCAGAGATTTATTTTAGGCTATTAGGTTTCTCTCTACCTTTGATGAAAGACTAGTGTAGGCTCTATATCTGAATCGTATTGTCCACCATTATAAACACCCCCTTAATAAGAGACATGCACTCAGTGTCTAACAAAAGAATTCCTTGGATTCTGAGAACAGCCTTAAGAAGATATATCATATATACTATAGGTTACCTTGTGACCCAATTGCCTTCCTATTGATGTGCTGATACTTGGATTTATGCCTCTGAGTGCTTTGACATACAAGTATCCAATTATATTCAATTTAGATTCAGGTGGCAAAGACCTTCACTTTTATTTAGCAACCATAGATTTTTTTAAGCTTTAACGGAAATGTCATGAAGGGAAAGGGAAGATTTTCAGATGGCTGACTCCAACTTTATGTTTTCTATCCCTATAACACTCTGAAAACCATAACAGTTGAAGTAATAATCATATTTATATGAGATATAGTGGGAAAGGGGCATGAGATGACCAAGTGGTCGTTTCTGCAACAGTGAAAGTGAGACATTACAGGCTCCAGCATCTGTTCAGACAGTTTTCAGCCCTACATTTTATAAACAAAAAAGGCATCTCTTTTCCTCCTGTGAGCAATAAAGGGGATGAAAATGTGCTTTAAAGACATCCACATTTGAATTGTCGCATCTGAAGCAGAAAGCCTAATTGTCTGGGATATTAGTCCTCCATACCATTGTGATTAGCCTTTATGAGTATCTTCCTCCAAGTGTATTGAGAAACTCAAGTGTGCTTGACACTGAGCACTAATGTTTCTCTCTACACGTTGATGTTGCCATCACAAAAATGTGTCATGCCTTAGAGCTGTAACTTGCAAAGCGATTAACGCACAGGAAATATTTCGGATTAAGTGAAAATAAAAATATCGTTGCCAGTAAACACTGTTTCATTACCAGGCTTGTGATCAGTGTTGGTGTGTTTGAGCCATAGTCATACTATATTGTCTTTATTTTTTCATTATTCAAAGAATTTTCATCCATAAAGTTCAGGTTTAAATATATATAATGGTACGGATTCCACATTATTACATCTGGATTTGCTCGACAATGATCAATTGAGCTGTACCAGATTAACCAAGGAGAGGCTTTTGCCCATAATGTCATAGGAACAGTCACAAAGAGAGACACATTTTCCATAAAGCATTGCAAGCACACACTATTGGATTGTGCTGGTGGTACCCGGAGTTTTGGAACCAGATGCATCCCTCCTTTTCACTTGCTCTTCACCTCCTACAGAGGAAGCTCCTTCCCCCTGGGATGTACTCTCATCCTTCCTCTTTGACCTCTAAACTGACAGAAATGGTTACATTTCCTTGATGAAAGTTTTCTTCTTGGCATTTTGTTGAAATGCTACTCATAATTTAATGTTGCAATATAGATTCTTTAAGGATGGTTTCTAGTTCCCTAAAGAAATTCCACAATAGCTGTTGAGCTATTGCAACTATTGCCTTTCTTGTTTCTCATTCCTTTCTTGCGCTTTGATCAGAAGCTTTGTTGAAATGTGCTGGTGTTGGTCCAAGGAAAGTTTTCTTTTTTGTCTCATGCCAGCTACACTGAAGTATATTTCTGAGTAGAAGAATGGGCTAAGCAGGCAGTCCTGCTTGGGGAATGTAAACACTGTCATGGTCAGTACACTAAGAAATATCCTGAAGTTAAAGGCAAAACTTCTGTCTAGAGGGGAAGAGATGCCCATGGTAAAATAGAAGGGTTTCAACTGAAATATTTATTGAGATCCATTTAACCACCGATCTTGGATTGTTTTTATTGAAAATAATAAGGAAATCCTGAAGCACTTTTGCCTCATTTTCTCTTGAAACAAAACAAAAAAACGACTGGAAAAGGCCATTTTAATGGTATTTTCCCTGTAGGTGAAAATAACAAACCTAACAGGAAAGCTTCTCCCTTGGGATCTCTTGTCTAGGAAGACCCATGAGCCTCATGTACATTTGGATAACAACAGCACCTCAGAGCTCTTTGAAGTTATACCCTTCAGTACTAATCTGATTTCATTCAAAAGAGAAATCTAGGGGTTGCAGTTTCACCATGGTTTTGATCAGAAACAGATGGTGTATCTGAAACAATTAGAAAAACTTTTGTTTAGAAGCAGCCACACATAATTGACTGTTTGAAGTAGGACGTCATAGCATTTTGTAATAAGGAGTGAAACTGGCACATCCTTTTAAAATTTGGTGTGCCAGGACCTCAGCAGGTGCCAGTTGGCATTGTTTCTGCAGCCATGTCAGTTCACATGAGCTGGAGATCCCAGCCCACAGTCCCTTCAGATGAACAATCATCTTTTTACAAAATGATCAGAACCTCACCCTTTCCTAAGAATAATGTCATAAAAGATGCACCAATCCCAAGCAGCTAAAATATTGGATTTGCTGCTAGAAAATTATCCTGCAGAATTACATTTGTTAAGGACTCCTTGGACTGTAACTCCAGCTAAGCGTTGCTAGAGTATTTGTGGAAACTTTGAATAACACCAGGCACTGAGACTAGGGCCCTGAGTTTGTTTTGTCTTGATGCACTATTTATATCTTCCCTAAGAACTAGTTCTCAGTTAGGATCTTGAAACTAAATCAACATTTTCCTACCAGAAGGTGGGAAACTCTGAGTTATTGTAAAGAAAAAAACCAGTGTACACAATATTAAGCATGTGAGTCCACTTTTCATCGCTGGAGACTTTCAGGGGTGGCCGAAACTTAGACATGCAGCTGTGTGAATGGTGGGATCAGGGAAACACCAGCTGTGGAGACCCATGCATGCTCTGAAAACTGTTGGTGATCACTTTTCTATAAACTCCAGTGCGATACAACATTTTCTTCTCAGGGGTGACATTTACAAGCAAGCTCCATGAGGGGCTGCTTAAAAGATTCAATCCTTTACTGTGAGTTTGAATTGCCACAAGAATTTACCTCATGCCTAATATTCAGTGTAAGTCAATAATTCTTATGCATGGTTTCATGCATCTGAATGTGTGGATGTATGTTCAGTATAGATTTTTATAGATTTCGAAGGAAGACCAAAGAGAACCAGCTGGCCACTTAGGAAGGTCACCTGCTTAATAGACACCATGGAGTTGTACTTACTGAGAATTTAACATGGTGTTGTGGTAGGTGAATTCTCTATCTCCCAAAGAAGATGCAACATTATTTCAACAGGAACAGTGTTGGGCACATGAACACTCTATAAGATCCCACTATTTATACACAAAGCCGACTGTCTTGAATTAAGTGCTATTGAACAAACTACCATTTTCACTAAATCCTCTTTTTGTACTCCACTTGTAATAGGATAAAAATATATGGGCCCAGGTACAGAAAAGTGCACATTTAAACCACTTAAGAGGCATAATGTAGCATGAGAAAACCATGCAAACATGAATCAGGCCCATGTATAAAATTACTTTCACCCATGAGGCCCAGATCTATTCCACTTAACTTTAGGCACTTAACCAGGGTGCTTAAGAATATACTCTCCTGTGGCTCTCCATGTAGTCAATGGAGTGAGAGAGGCACCTTAAAGAGGCAATTTAGCCTGTCTAGGATCTGAATTGTCCTTATGAGATTCCTGTTTTCCTCCAGCGCCCATTTGTAGGGTAACAACATTTTTATGGTAAGTACTTCAGTTGTCTGCCTTGTGTAGGGAGATAAATCTTGGCCAAGCAGATTCCATGATGGAAGTAACTATTTACATCACATTGTTGCTGTGATTTCTTTGAAGTCATGAACATTCCCTCAGGTCCCTCAGAATAAAAAAATAATAATTTAGAGAGTAAGCTACAAGATCTTTAGAGTTTCTTTAGACCTTTATACCAAACTCTCTGTACACAGCATTAATGTTGCAAAATACACTGCAATGAACTAGTTCCTCAGAATGCCAAATTTTCCTTCAGTATCTCAGCTCTCTAAATACAAAGATCTGATTACTTGAGTCAAAGGCAACAAACAGTGATTTTCAAAAACATTTGGCTATTTGTATTTCTATTAATAATTTTCATGAGTTGCTGCAACAGCGTGTAATGACTGTAAAAGTCAACAAAAAATGTTTTAACTGGTATTAAATTTATTCCCTGCCAAAGTAAACACCATCACGATTCTGCTGAAAAAGAAAATCCATCCTAACATGTGCAGTCATTGTTTCCTTTCTGCAGGGACTGGGAATGTATGAATAAGAAGAACATTTCTCGTAGAGTGACATCACAGGTGGTTAAGTAGACATCCATTTTCTCACTGCCTAAAATGACTTTACATGAACCTCACTCAAGGCTGCCTATATGGCATTATTTTTCTTCCAAGCATGTGGGTTTAAATTCTTCACTTCTAAGTCTAGTTTGTGGAGCTCTGCCTTTTCTGCCATATTCTCCCAGTAACAGGGCAACGTGTAGTTCCTTTGTCCTTGCGTGATGTTTTAACTCATTAGAAAGGCGTAGCTACATGTTACCCCAAACATGGCTCTGTTTAGCTAGTAGTGAATGTGCTTATGGAGGATCAGACCAATTCCATCTCCTTCCCTAGACTGATTCTGAGTGATCAGAACCAGATGCTACACAAGAGAGTGAGAGAAATTCCCTAATAAATAACATGATATAATCTACTCATTGAGAAAAGCTGTTCCCTTTTTCTGTGGAGATTACGTACCATTTAAAGTATTTAATTTTATGTAATTTAATCAAGAGTATAGCTTCAGTAATTTTTTTGCCTCTTGCTAAATTTTTATCTTCAATAAATAGCTTGTGGCCTAGAGCACAACAGACTAATTTGTGCATTCTGCAAGAAGTATATTCAAGTATCTGTTGTCTTTTGTTTTCACAGAATAACCTTTCTCCTTGTGTGATACAGTGAAAATGCAAGTTTTATCTGTTTCAGGATCTATTTTTCTTTTTTTTTTTTTCAATTCATACTACATTTCCTATGGCATCCTTAGAAACTGAAAATTCACACCTAAAAGTCTCACAGAGGATTTTGAAAAAAAAAAAAAATAATGAAAAATTGAATAAATAATTTGCACCATTACTAGAGCACTTTGCAGCCAGCCTCAAAAATACTTTCAGCATTAAAAATGACTGGTGCTTTTTTTGAAGTGAAGTCTAATTGCAATATTGCCCCTCATTTCCAAAAACCTGTGTACAAATCTGTTTCTTTGCTTTCAGTTGATCACATTTTTGGAACACTTGTGTTTTGAGGGAAAAAAAGTCTTCTGTATTCAATCTTTTCATGAAAATTAAACCTTTGAGTAAAATCTATTTTGTAAAAAAAAAAAGTTTCAGACAGATTAAAGAGAAAAAGATGATTTCTAAATGATTCTAGCCTAGAAAATGGTTCATTTTGCATAATTGGACCCTGGCCCATGAGATTGTAGAATTACAAGTAGCAGATGACAGATATTAAACTAGTTATTCCTTTGACTGAGAATTAAGGAATAGAATAGGGTGTACTACAAGTGAAATTAGTAATTGTATTCAGCTCTGTGGGAATAGAATTGTCTTGCTTTGGAGCTAGTGAGAGCTCAGCTCAAAACTTTCTCAAAAAAATTGAAATAAAATAGTTTTTTTAAGGTTTGAAAAATGTCAGTGAGGTGCTGTAATCACCTTTATCAATGTTTATTTATTTGCATTAAGGCAGTGCCTAGAGTACCAGTGAGACCTAATCAAAAAAACATGAAGGACCTAAAACCTAATGTCTAATTTTATAGATTTAAGTTGTCCCTGTTGGCTTGTTTACATGACAAGTGACAACAACTAAATAAACTCCAGATTTAGGGGAGTAGCACATACTAATAATCATTGGGTGACCAAGACTTACTAAATTTGTCTCCTTTTCTGCTTTACCACATTAGAGTGATTATGGTTCTCTAATATATTTCTTTTTTTCCACATTTACACGGCTGCTGCCCAAAAAACCTGTCCCTGAACACTTTCAACAGTATGGAAGTAGGTGATTTGGATTAAAAAAACAAAACAAAAAAAAAATGCAAAAACTGTCAGTCCTGATTGTGAAAGTTCTTATTTTGGGAGGGAATGAGCCACTGGATTAATGAAACAGTAAAGGTGGATACACCTCTGAGGAAGCTTACAGAACTGCATCCTTTTTCACATATTAAATGGTGCCAACATTTATTCCACCAGAAATTGCCACAAATAACATCAAATATATATTAAGAAAGGTCTGCGTGATCTTGGAATTCTGTTAGGATCTTCCAGATTATGGAGCTCTCCAGCCCAAATAAGTAAAAAATCTGGAGCTATACTTTTCAAAAAAACCCAGATTGAACATGTCATTACACACGAGTATTTTGGTGATATCCAGGAGCAGATATTCTGCACCATTTTAACTTATGGGTTGTGTAGACCAGCAATAGCTTTATGAATATTCAGGCATTGGTATAGAGTCAAAATCAATCAACACTGTGGTACAAGAGGAGTTTCTTTAGATGCTAGAAACAATATGGTTCAAAGAAGTCAACACACTTACATTTAAGGGAGCACATCACAAAGCAAATTGGGTCATCTCAGGGAAATATAAAAGCATTATTCTTCTAAGATTTGAAAAAACCCCATAATTACTTCTTCCTCCAAGCATGATTCTTTTAAATAACCTTCATTTTTGTCCCTTGGAAATGAAAAGAGGTTTACATTAAAAAGGCATTTCCTCTGACTCTCTGTCCTTGAGCAGCACAAAATGTAAACTATACCTTTCCCTTCTTTCTTTGAAGAAAAAGGAGTTTCAATCTTCTTCTCTGAACACGGTCCATTTAAATAAGGAGATGGAGTCCCATCTTTTCGATCAGCTTTCTTTGTTTGACTTGTCAGTAATAACACTTTAACTGAAATTGTACAGGCGTCCTGCTAATTTAGTAATTATTGACACGGTGCTGGGCAAGAAATGATAGCAAACACAGGGAACTGTTAAGAAGAAATGAAATAAAAGATCTTCATATCATTGTTGAATAATGGTTGAGATCATTTTGTGTTCTAAGTAGGCCCAAGACACCTTTTTCCATTTTCTCGACACATTTATAATTTATGCTTTGTAATAGTTCCAAATATTTTTAGGACTCGGCACTTTGTTTGAGAATCCAGAAGAACTGAATGAGAATCACGAAGTGCACACACAGATGAGTGAGTGGTGTGACCTGCTATAGCTTTTGATTTAAGAATGATCCCCCTTTTTTTTATATCCCCCCTCCTTGTTTCCTAATTTACAATTGTGTTTGGAGCTGCTTTTGCTCTGGCTCAGATCCATGTTGCCCAAGCAGTTGACCCCACTGTGTGTGGCTGGACATAGAGATTACTCTTGGACTTTTTCCTGCAGATAACACCATGGCAGCTTTACTTAGTACAAACAGTGTCCCAGTGGCCTGGTGTGCAGAAGTTTTAGAACACTTTCCAAGAAGTCTGAGAGCTTCCACCACAAGGATACATCACCCTGTTTGTTAAGTTGAATCGTGCAATCTTGAGACACATCTATGAAAGTGCATCCAATACGGCATTTGATTTGCACTTTGTATATGATCAGGTTTGTTAAAGTTCCCTACTGCAAAAATATGGACTTGATGACCCTTGTGTGTTCCCGCCAACTCAGTATATTCTATGATAAAATCACAGTTAACTTGTCCATTCTTTAACTCTTTTAAATTCCCTTTTGCGTCTTCTCTCAGTGGGCCTTGTTAGAATAATTTTCTAGATCTTGATTCTTAAATTTTTATAAAACTTATTAAAAATGTCAATGTTTCTCAGGAATGTAGAAAAGACACATAGTTCAGAGTTCTCTTTATTGAGGCTAACCTGTACCACAGCTGGGAATGAAAGATCTTTGTTCCCATCATGGAGCTCAAGTACATGAAAACACAGAGTTGTTAATTCTCATTTGAATTCAAAGTTCAGTCCCAGTTTTTTATGGTAAATATGTGGTGTTGGTTAGCAGTGCTGTTGCTGGTGACAGCACTGAAATCACGTTATTAGGAATTTTTTGCATATAGCAGATATCTCTAGCTCCACAGATACTATCATTAGCTAGACTTACCTCTTCTTAATCACAAAGATGTTTTTGGACTGCAACAACAACAAAAACATTGTTAAGATAATATATTAGGATACCCAAGGTTGATTATTCCTCGCTGAACTGTGCATTTTGAAACAGGAGGCGGGACAGAGCATGCAGAGCAGGTGATCTTCAAAAGCAAAGGCCTTAATAAAAGGAAACAGAAAGTGATGTTTAATTGCAAGATTCTATCACTGTCTGTGCAATGTATTAGATTTCAATGCAGTTGTATATTGATTTATACATGAACTCATATGAAAGTTGTTCTTTCACATATTGGTCCACACGCTGCTAATACTCATGAAACGTGGAATTCTGCAGCGTCGAGAGACATGAAACCCATATTTAGTGCCTGGTCAGAGAGGAGAGGAAAGGTTTATTAGTGTTGAAACTACTGAGGGCTTCTCTTCCATGATCACTGCTCTAATCATAGCACAGGTCTGTCCTACCTTTCTCAACAGCTTCCCACTTATAAAAGAGTCACAGGGAGAGTCTCAACCCAAAGTAACTTTTATTATTTATATTTAAGGATTCTGAACCTTTTTGTTTCTGCAAAGTCTCTGCAGCAAGAGGTTGCAGTGGCAGAAAAAAAGCAGTGAAGCTGTATTACATTTTGGATGTTTTTAGCTAATCTAAGTATGCCTGCTTGTCTGCACAAATTGTTTGGATGACAAAAGAAAAACTAAAGTAAAAGATTTCATTGCAGATATGGCTGTCTGCTGTCCTAAGGCTACACCCTGCACACTGAGCATTGCGTGAGCCATCTCACTTCCTCTTCCTGGGAGTTGGCTTGTGTCTCACTGAAAACTTACCCTTTGGTCAATGAACACTTACAAGTAGTTTATCAAAAAATAGACGTTAAATATAATTTTTAATGCAAATGTAAATAGGAATTTTTATTTTTTTTAACCAAAATTGCCCAATCCATTTGACGATCCCTCTTTCTCCTCTCCCGTACATATCTATGCAAAGAAAGACAGTGAACCTTTATGCTTTTGTATCTTTACATTATGGCTTCTGATCACTTTAGGCATTTTATTCTTTCTGCTTTTTTGCCTAAGGTTTTTACCATAATCGTACCTCAGTTCAGAGGCTTTTGAGGTTGCTTTTTTGAGGCAGCTTAGGGAAGAACAGGGAAACAAAAAGAAAGAAATTACTTGAAGGAATTTCCTCAAGGAAATTTCAGAAAATACTAAATTAAAAATATATCTTTGTTTAAGTAAAACACTCTAAAAAGATGGTTAGGGTTATATTGCTGTGTGTGGCACTCAGTGCATACAAGGCTATTAACATGCTTTTTGCTTGTGACCACCCTCTTTCAAATTCTTTTAGGACCCACATTTTTTAATCATTCCAGTAGACTAAAAAGTTAAGTGTTTCAAAATGATTTATTTTGTTTCATTTATGTTTGTTAAGTCAAATAAAATATTTAACAGAGCTAGGATACAATTTGGAAAGGGCCTCATCATTGGATGGAAACAGAAGATGCAGCGAAGAATCATATTAAAGAAAAATTTGTATCATTTTCAGACAAAAACTGAAATGAAATCTGTTTACTTACCCACCAGCTGTCACTGCTTCTTCTAGTTGCAATGTATTGCATACACTGAGCTATAGTCTTGCAGTCACAGGCATTACTGTAAGGTTTCTGCTGGGAAACTGAGCCTAATGCCTTTTCAACTTCTATTTTTTTCTTTCAGAATGGGAAATTTAATTTTAGTGCATGCATGGTTTTTTGATTTGCTGCAATGGTTTTATTTTCTTATTACATTTTAAAGCAGATTTTATTTAAAGCAAACAAATCAAAGCTGAGGTCCAACATATTAAAAAGACACAACCAAGGTAAAAATGCTCAATGGCACTAAAACTCACAAAATATTATTGCAATATGTCTATGACTACTCTGAATTCTTTCAAGATGCAGGTCTTGCATCTCAAGCAAGAAGAAATCTTGGTTATGTACTTAATATTTATGGCCTCTCTGGATTCCCTGTCTGAGCAGATTCACTGGCCTGCGATGGATAGAACACAGTGTGACACTGTTCTTTCTAAAAGGAAAAACCAAGGAGATTTTTACTTGTGTAACTACCAAGTAATCAAAGTACTAGAAATGTTTTAGACACACACTTACAGATGCGCCAAGCTAAAGCACATAAGTAGAGTTGGTGCCTGAGGCGCTTTGATGAGGACTTGGTCGCAAAATGGAGAACAAAATGCAGATCTTCTGCCTGCCTGTGCTTGAGCTGCTGCAGAAAAAGAAAACAATCAGTTAAAAAGAGAAACACTTTTATTTGAGCTGGAAGGAAACCTTTTCCTGGGATTTTTGAGCATTTTTATTCAAGTAAAAAAAATTTTAAATGTAAAACTTTTAAGTCACGAAATTAAAATAATTTTGTTTTGACACTGTCAAAAATGAAACACTCTTACTTCATTTCAGTAGTTTTTTCTAACAGGCTTGTTCTACAAAATATTCAGCTAAACTAGGGAGAATATGCAGGATCTCTAGTTTTTGCCAAACGGTTTTGCTTGCCTGTATTTCTATTCTGCTACATTTATTTCACAGTCAAGTTTCTGATACAGAGACTACCTAAGCCAAAGTGGGTTTAGTGTTGCCTCCAGCACATTCAAAACAAGTTCCTAGTGAAAAATGAAATTTTCTGGGCAGTTACAGTGGCCTCTTTTCCCAAGACTACATTCATACTAAAGGGAAAACTTCATTTATGTGCATGCAATTTTATGTGCTGAGACAAATGTGGTCTTTAAACAGGGTGCGTGGTGTAATGGAATACACTTGGTGGGAGCTCTGCTTGGGCCGCCTGTGCCTGCATTTTGTTCCCACTATGGAAAACTAACCACATCCCCTGTCCACATGGGCAGCTAATAACACACTGGCAGTGCAGCACAATGTAGTTTGCATCCACAGAGACAGCTGGCTTTCAAAAAACATGAATTTCTCCTTTTTCCTCTTTATCTCTAAAATAGCTCTGCCTGGGTACCAGTGTGGATAGCTGCGCTTAGTATTCAACAGAGCAGTTATGGACATGCCCAAACTTTCCCGACCTGGGGATGGAGCATGAGTATAAGCAAAGAGAGGCACAGGAAATCAGCAAACTTAATTGTTTATATCCCAAATGTAAATATCCATATATAAAAACACCTCTTAGACCTGAAACCCACCCGTACTGACTGGTCCTTTTTAATCTTAATTTTGAACAGTTGCTACTCCAATTAAATTCTACCACCTAGCATTTTCAAACAGCTCTTAGTTGTTTCAGCAAACTCTTTTAATGGACAGCTGTTTTTGACAGCTCCTCCTGATTTGCCAGCGCTGTGTCATCTGCCAGAGCAGGAGGACCCATTTTGTATTCTGCTGCTGGCACTGAGGGGATATGTAAATGTACACATGAATCAGTTGTCACCAGCACAGACACACTGTGGCGAGATGATCAGAATGTGTTGGGAGTTTAGTTGGCTTAAAGTGGGAGGAAAAAAAAAAAAAAAAAAACACAACAAAAAACACAAAAACCCACCATGCTTAGATTTCTTGAAGTGATTTTTATTTCAAGTCTCTCCAGTTTATTTTCACTTTGTGGTGCTTGTTAGATTTAGTTCAGGAGAGTGCAATCTGCTACTCGCAAATCACCAACCTGAAACTCAAAAGTTGAAGAATTATAGAAACATTTCAGGTAAACAACATCAGAACTTCAGTTACACAAACAGAATTTTATATAGGGCTTCACTTTTCAAACATTTTAACCTCGGTGAGAGAAAACTTCACATTCCCATGAGCACAGCATAGAAAGTTTTTTCAGCTTCCCAAGGCATTCTGGTAAATGGTCAGTGCTGTTTCAGCCAACAAGCTTACAGTGCAACACCTGAATTTCACACTATATAGAGAGTTAATTTATAAAGTGTAAGGGAAATCACAGGTGGGATTAGTGTTATTGAATTTACTGCTGTCTTCTGAGCTGCCCTGATGTTACAGTCCCCATCTCTCTACATTAGCAAGTAAGAGGAAAACAATTCGATTGTCCTATTCACCTTTATTCCTCTCATCATTACAGTCCACTGACAAATCCAGGTGCTTCTCTAGATAAACAGAATACATGTGGAAAATACATTTAGAAGTTGGTTGCTGATGTTTGGGATTGTTTTGGCCAATATCTGCAAATCTGAATAACTGGTACGAGTCTGATCCTTGCTTTAAACACCCAAAGAAAGGGGCAGGATAGTTTGAAGTCCTGGAGAGTTCCAAATCCTGTGTAGGCTTGAATAAAAACAACTTTTAGTGCCTAAGTATTCGCCTAACTGCAACTTTATTCTCTTAAAACACCTGCATGTTTGAAAGATGCTATTGATGCAAGAATATATTGAGCAGATGAGTTCCCCAATATATAACAAATAATTCGATATGGACTAAGTGTAATTAGTGGTTATTTTCAGCTCTGTTGTGTTTGTTAGTCTTTACTTTTGTAGATAGCAATGCAAGTATGATTCAGGTCACAAATGAAATGAGGTTTGAGTATTTCAGACTAACATTACTCTGTTACAATGGCAGACTAAAGCTGGAGGATTCTTGGACAGAACAAGAACTGTTGGCAGAGACCCCTTGATCATCTTGTTCCCATAAGGTTTGAAATTCAGTGGGAATGGTGTACCAGCCCCACCACAGGCACTCTCAGAACTTCTGCTTCTGTCTCAGAAGCCACAATTCTGTGTTCAAGAAATAAAGGTAACACTTATTCAACTGCACAGCTTGGAAGGAAAATGACTCTTTGCTATCACAGTTATATAAGAAAAGGAGAAAAGGTAAATTAGTAACAGCATATGGCCTGGATGTTAGAAAGAATTGAAAAAAAAAAATAAGAACCAAAGTACACAAAGAGAACTTTCAGTCAAGCCACATCAAAACCTGTGTATGTGTCTGCATGTGCACATGCATGGATTGTAGGGTGGGGGTTAACTCTCAAAACATCATGCTTGGGTATTCCTGGGTGAATATGATGGAATATTTAATAACAATGCAGAAAAATCAGAAGTGCTCAACAAACATTTCTGTTCTGTATTTGAGAAAAAGCCAAAGTACATAGTCACACAGGACCATGATGCTGCTGAAATAGTTTCTTTTCCAAAAATGCCAAACTTGATCATTTTAATAACATTGAATCTGAACAACCTGCATCCAATAATTTTCACAGAGTTGGCCAAGGAACTGTCCAAGCAGTTAGTGTTGGTTTTTAATGCCTTGGAACACTGGTGAGCTTCCAGAGGACTAGAAGAAAGCTAATGTTGTGCCAATATTTAGAGAGTGAGAATGGAGTGACCCAGGTAACAGGTTTAAGGGAAGGTTACAGATACCACTCAGTGTGGGATCGTGGGAAACCTGCTCTGTTGAGCTAACAAGGACAGTTTTGATAAGATTAAAATTTTTTTTGTAGAAGCAGCAATGTTTAAACCATATTGGGACTTGAATAATCGCTCGGTGATAATCACAGCGGTATCTTCTGGCTACAGTTTCAGGGAATCTGTACATACTTTTGAAAACAGTTCGATATTTTTAATCTATAAATCTAGAAGATAATATTTTAGTCTTTTAGAACACATTCAGGCCTGTAACACCTGCCAGCTATAGATTGCTATTAATGGGAGCTGTCTGGATGTAAATAAATGGTACTTGGTTTTCGTATAAAAATGCAATAAGACTGAAGTTTTACATTTCATGTAAAATGACATTTTTACTTTAAAGAATATAATTTAACTTGACACAGCTCTACCGAGCTTTACAGTGACTTAATCAAATACAGCACTGCTTTAAAAATAGGGATTGCTTTAAACAGTGGATTAAGTTATTGGTCTTTCACATCTCAAGTGCTGAAGCTCGTTAGGTCTCAGGGTGAGGGTGAAAAGTGATGTCATTTTAGTTCAGCCTGAGTGTAATAGGAGTTAACTCGTGTGCCTCTGTCAAGTTGACAGTTGGGCGTGGTTTTTCCACTTAAAAGAAAGTCCTTTCAGGTTTATCTAAGTTTGAAGAAGCTGCTCATAACGAAATCAGTGCTACTGAGTAAACACAAAAATTTGTTATACAACACACATGCGGGATCCCCGGCATCTCGGAAGACCAGATTCTTTCTCAGCTGTCCTTCCCCTGCTCCTTCTTCAAAATCAATCGTATTCTTGTAGTGATGTGATAGCGTGGTTTTAGCGAGTCTTGAAAAATATTTAATTAAATAAGCAAAGGACATGGGTAAGGTCCTGTTTGACATGCAGCTATTGATTTATTAATGCATCATCTGAAAAATGTTTTCGTATCCTCCGATCTGCATAAGGGTGAACTTCCAGAATCTCCAAGAAAAAGCTCCTCACATGACTCTTGAGTTTGTGCTAATGAAGTTTGTGCCTCCTGTCTAAAAATCCTCTTCACAGGAAATACACCTTTTGAAGGAGATTAAATCAGGTTTTATTATACACCATAAACATCCTGTACTTCTTTGCTCGCACTCTTTGCTCATACACCAATCAATTGCTGATCGATGATAATGGCTGCGATGTTTGTTTTTCATCAGTGTGCCTCCATTCTTCTTTGGCACTTCAGCATGTCACTGTGTTCTTCATGAGAGGCTTGTTGAAAGCAAAAAAAGTGTAAATCAATTGGACTCTGTCATAAACAAAAGCTCTTGGATCAGAGAGAGCCCTGGAGCACTGGATAGCCCTGCATTTTAGTTTTATCTGCAGATTGTTTTAATCAGAAGACTGTGAAAACCCCAAAATTCCTTGTCCAATCATAAACCTTTGCAGTCATGATGGACCACAGGGTAAGGTATTGCATTCCTGTTCCCTCCTTCAGCTGAGCCACTGCAGCATTTTGATGTTGGAGAGGTTTATCATCAAACACATATGGCCCTATCCCAACCCTGTGTCACATGTACAGTGTCTGCTTAGGCAAAGGCACACAACTGGAAACTGGCATCCTACCAACCCTGCTGCAGGTTTATAAGACTTTGTGTTATTTAATTCATTCATTTTAACCAGTAATTAGCCAGAACAACTGAGCAGATACGAAGGTTTAAGACAGGTGGTCTTAAGCAGCAGCAGCTCAGTGAATGAATAACCCACAATGCAGGTCAGGAGTAGGGGGTTGTAATCAAAGACCAGCCTTCAGTATGTTACAAACATATTGCCCGTGTACAAGGTGATAACGTTGGGTGCTCAGAGCTAGTTTCAGGCAAGAAACCCATTTACACAACTGGTGTTTTTATTAGTAGGTAAATCCTATGTGGTTATGCTTGCTAAGGAAAAATCAGTAAATGGGACTAAAGAAATCAAATACCAAGTTATTATTAAGAAAAGCTGAAGATCTTTGTTCTAACATGTAGTGCTGAGATTGGCTTTCTAAAACAGTACTTTCATTTAATGATGATTTGTGGCCTTGTTATGGTTATTTATTACAGGAGAGGTATTAGTCTGTTTTAAGTAGATATGAAGTATTGTAGATGGTGAGTAAATATGATTTCTGTTCATTCATTGCCTATGACAACTATCATATATTATTTACTGTTAATCACATTGTACCTAAACAGCACTTTGTCATTTATCAATCAGTTGCAAAATGTCCTACTGTGAGTCAGGTGCTAAACATGTCCTTAATAGTTGAAGAAAGTTTTTATTTTGTGTGTGTGCTTTATTAGAATTCAAGATTTTCTCTTTAAAAATTTAGTCAAAAACTTCAAAACTTAGAGAATAACAATTAATATATCAAGGAGACATGTTAAAAGCTGGAAAACTGAAATGTTCTGTTGCTATTTCATTACATTGTCACCTTATTAACATGGTGACTACTGATCTTTTCTGGTGTATTAAGATTAATATTATATGAAATTTTGGCAAGTTAAGGTAGTTTGGCTTTGCAAGTAGGGAGGAGAATAAAGGAAACAGTATAAATAATTCTTTTTAAAATACTCAACTTCTTTTGAAATGGTTTGGTATTAAATATGTACCATGTTTGGGTTTGCCAAAAGGTCTCTACAGAATATCTCACATATTGATGACTTTTGGCCTTGCCATGTACAGTAATGAGAAAATTCCAGGAAAGTTTGTGCTACTGAAGAAATATTGACTGGATCAGAGGACAGAAAATGGTTGAGGTGGTGAAGACAGGACAGCTTTCAGCTAATGGTGTGGACACCTCCAGGTCTCCTCCAGCTTGATGAAATGGGAGCAGGAGGAAAGAACAGACACTCACCAAATTAAGGAGAGATTTTGAAAAGGTCCAGATTCAGATTTGTAAAAATAACTTGCTAAAATGTACTATTATTTTTAACAACTGGTACAGGAGTAGTGATTTTTACAGCTGCTGCTACCAAAACAGGTTGTCATCTCCTGCCCATCCTCAAAACCACATTCCCAGGACGAAAGGATATGGATTGGAAAGAATGGTGTGATATGAGGTGTATTGATACAACCTGGGAGCATCTTCACAGCACAGGTGGCACAGGGACAGAGCAACAAATCATATGAGCATCCCAAGGGCATGGAGTTAAGGAGGCTCTAGAGTTGTCTTAACTGAGACGCTTGAGGGAATTGAGCCAGTGGAGTGGAATTTAAAAACTCATATTTTGCCAGGAAGCATCATGATTTTGGAACAATATGATAAGAAAAGAGATGCTCTGCAATAGAGTTAGAAAAGCTATGCTTTCACTGACCTGGACACAAAGTACCCTAATGAACTCCAGCCACTGGATGCAAGTAGCCACAACAATCTAAGTTAGAGAGGTCTGTGGTTATTTTTCATTAACTTACATTACAGGACAATATGGCCCTTGTAGTTATCAGCTTTCAGCAGAGGATTGAGGCCAGTGTGGCTGAAAACAATATAAAAGTTTTCTCTGTAAAAATCCTGTAATTGAAGAACTCAAAGCATTTTACAGGCATTAATAAATAAAGCCTCAAACACAGCTACCAGTATTTCAATCCCTAACGTTCAACATTGCTTGTAAGTGCTGTTATAATAATAACAGTTGTAACAATGCCCTTGCATTCAGAAATATTAATGGTATCTTCTCTGGCAACAACCTCCCCTTCTCCAGGCCATATTTTCTTCTCATGGGCAGGAAGCAAAATTTTGCAAGGCAAAGAGCTTGTTGGGGAGTTTTGGTCATTTGGGATTTTGCTTTTGCGAGTTTTTGTGTGTGTCCAAAACAGAACACCAAACAACTGGAGTGCTTTCATGTCCTAATAGGTCTTTTTACTGTTGTCAAAAGCATTTGGATAGGTCGTTTTATTTTTTACCTTTCTTACTGAAATGCGTTTGTGGTCACAGACAACTAATGAAGAGAACAAAGGAGACAACGTTGTAAAATCATTAGAAAAGGGAAGCACTGTTCAAACAAATGCATTTTGCTATTAAAGTGCCATTTTCAGTCTTGTTTGCAGCCCCTACTGTTCCTTACACTGGCTCTTCACTGGGGACAAAAAATTCATTAAATGGCTCTTCATTTTACAATATCAATATGTTTTAAGTCAAATTGTGCATTCTTTGCTGCTAATTCTCTTTTAAACACAAAGCACCATCATAAAATTTAGCTGCAGGGGGGCTACAGGCAAGAAGGAAGATACAAACATCACTCTTACGAGAAATAATAATAATGAATTCTTTTAAATTTTAAAGGAAAATACTGGGTTTTTTCCACCAAGATTGTAAGACCTGTTCATTGATCTTTTCAAAGAAGCAACAACAATAAGAAGAAATCAGAATGAAAGAAAACGAAAGCAATAGAATAAAAGCTGTAAAAGGAGTTGGGGTACATGGAAGCAACAATCCAGAATCTGTGGATATTGATTAAACCTGAGATGAAACATATATGTGATCCAAGGAAAAGGCCCAGCTGTATTACCTGACATAGCTATTTGCTTAACCATCAAATATTTTTATTGAGACACCTCTTTTTTGTTCATTTTTTTTTAATTCAAAACACTGCTTATCTTTTGTATCAGACTACTCAGCTCATACAGTTTCTTGGGCTCAATCTGCAGGTGGAAAGTCTTAGCTGAAATGGAACCTTGAAAACTTTGCAGAAAGCCAGCATTTCACTAGGGTCATGGAAGTGGACATGCTGCTTTTTTGGAACACAGAAGTTTTGACATAGATATTTGTGGTTTGAACCAAATTGAGCAACTAATGGTTTGTACTATGAATGTCTTCACTGGAATGCCTTAATTCACAAGCAACATGTGGTTCTCCTGAAAATCAGTGTAAGATGTAGAACGTCCACAGCACAGTGTCTAAATGGAAATGTAAACAATACCCAGGGCAAGAAAGCCAGAGAGAACCTAGTGAAGAGATTTTTATGCAGTGTGTAGTTATACAGTTTCAATAATAACTATATTCATTCTTATTTGAGCAGAAAGGAAAAAAAAAAAAAAAAAAAAAGGTAGTTGTAAGGTTCAGCTTGCTGTCCTTCCAGTGAAAATAGACCCAAGCTGAAACATTTAACCTAAAAATCACATCTGAATAAATTTTACACATTCGATGCACCCTTGGTAAATTCCAGGTGTCTGATTATACCTGGTTCACTAGTGGAGTGCAGAACAGGGCATGTCTTTATGTTTTGTACTGGATACAATGTTAACATTTCCCAAGTTCAGAAATTTTTTTGTGTGACTATTGTATGTGTCTCTGATACAGGATAGACATGAATTCATTTCTGCTATGATGAGGACAAAAACTGCTCTAATCGTTGTTTGAAGAGCAGTGGTGTCACTGCTAAGATAAATCCACATTGCCAGTCACCCCGTTGTAAGCCTCAATAAACCCATTTGGAAGGCAGATTTCCCTGACCTGATCCATCAGTCACACAACTCAGAAAAACACAGAAAGTTTTACATGGGAAAACATGCAGCAATATGGTTTCATAGTCATAGGACAAGAAGAGAGAAAAAGCAAAGGCTGACACCCCTCAGCCTTAGCTTTTCATAGGAAGGAATGCCAGCACAGTGCATTATTGCTTCCAAGAGGAGTGGAAGCCATTGAGATGTCCAAAAAATGTGTGGAGGAGCCAATCTTGTTATCATATGATTAGGGGTTTAGACTCCTATTGGGCACGGACCAAAGTAAGTCCTGGAACACGACAGATAATGAACTTGGGTTGTAAAATCCTGTGTGCTCTTCTGCCACTTTGGCCAGTGATCCTGCACCATATGTCAAGTGGGCTGCAAATTCCCATAAAGCAGCAGTTTGCTACACTAGACCTATAACAGCAGAGGTTTTAAAAGGAATAAATGGCAAGTAGAAGGTGGAAAGCCTGCCAAATGTACAGCACATGCTTATTAACAGCAGCACAGCAGCCAAAGGGAGGCAGGACTGCATATGGGAGTGGGATTGTGCATGGGGAAAATGGAGAGTGGCAATACTGCCAAAGGGTTTTGCTTTTCTTTTTGCCACTTCTGAAATACTTCAGACATTCTGGGATTTTGGAATGAGAGTTTTGTCTTTGTTTTTTAAACCATGTTTTTGTATTGCTTTATAGAAGGCAAACCTGTTATTTTACTCCTTTTCTGTACTGAATCTGTGCACATTGCTAAATCATCTCAGTGTTGTGTGGATATGAGCTGTAATCATAAAATCATAGAGTCATAGAATTGTTTGGGTTGGGAGGGACCTTACAAATCATCTTGTTCCAGCCCCAGTCTTCAGATATGAACCTAGAAGGCCGAAAACTCTGAGCCCTCTTGACATGACTTATCTCTGCTGTAGTAGAAACAGTCACTGGCATCTTCAGCAAGGCCCTTAAATGTTGATTTTTATAATGGGAATTACTGTAATTCCCACTTTCAGTGGTCTTATAGGCTAAATACTGTTCATTGAAAGCTTTTTGACTCAGTGAATGCCATTTTGCTTAAATCACAATGTCTCATGAGAGCAGATCAATTTCAACAGAATGTCATTAGTAAATTTAGACATGATTTTACAAAGACTTTAGCATAACAATGCATATCAAATGGTCATTTCAAACTCACTTTTTTATTTTTAAATAAAAATCAGGATGGAATATTTCAGCTTTTCTGAAATAAGTCAGAGTAATTTGTAACAATTTCATGTTAACAGCTTCATTTCCCAGGAACTATTTAAGCATTGGTGGGGAAGAGAGGCTGCTTTTACAAATACTAACTAAACCCATAGTTTCCAGTGTTGGAAGCTCTGTAAAAAACTAATTTTTTTCTTACTGATACAGTTGCAAGGTTATTGTGATTGGCTTCCATATTTAGACTATGTTTTTCTTTTTTACATTTGTCAACATTTCATGAAAAAGGCTGGATTTGTGGCAAAATTATGATTAGGCATATTAGTGAATTTCTCTGCAGTTTCAGATCTGTATAAGGAATGTAAGTGTCGTAGAAAGGCACTACATTGCTCTTTAAGTGGTGTGTGTTGCGTGTGAATAGAGATCACAGAAAAGCTGCCTTTAAAGACCAGTCATTGATGTTCAAGAATGAAAATGTAGGTTTAAATTAGTTACAGTCAGTCAGAACTGGGAGGAGAAAAAAAAAGCAGAAAAAAACCACACACAAAAATACCAAACAAAAGGAATAAACAACAAGAACAATGGGGAAAAAAAAACAAGAGCACTTGCTGGTTAAATTTAACCCTGTCTGGACATTACTTGTTAACCTTTCTCCTGTGGAGTAATATTTGATTGATTTTACTGAGACTGTTTAGAAGTACGGTTCAGTTCACTGACACTTCAGGTTGAATTTCCTCCAACAACACACTCTCATTTTAGTCTCATTTTAGTGATGGTTCCTCTGGTTCACACCAGCTTTATAAAAGGAGCTGTGTGTAATCTTAAGTGTTTGTACATTACTGGACCTAAAGACATAACTTCCTACCTGCATGTACCCTACAGAATGGCAAACATGAGTAGTTTAGACAAAATCCATGAAAAAGAAAGAATAGATAGACATCAGAGAAATCACAACAGGGGCTGAAAGAAAAAAGGAGACAGAAAAATCCATTACAAATGAAAATAATAAAGTCCCTTAAACTTTGAGGAAAAAATAGAGGCTCGTTTTGTACAAAGATAGTGAGATGTGTTCATTGATCTTTTTAAGAGTCAAGAAGAAATTGGCCAGCAGCTGAATAAAAGAAAATGAAGTTCCATTAATACGATCCATCGAAAGACAACTTGGGTAAATTGATCAATGCAGCACAAATAATTTCTTATCTTTCCCTTCTTTGGAGGTGTTTGGGTGTTTTGTTCTGATTTTTTTCTTCCCTCCCAAAGAGTGTAAACAACATACATCACCAATTTCAAATGCTTTTTAGCTGGCTATTCTAGCAATAATTGAAGAATTTCTGGGACTAAGCATAGTAATGGCTTTTCTTCTGTCTCTCTTCTTCATCACACCCTCTTTGCCTTGAAGAATATCAATACATCAGAAAGTTTGAGGGCTTTGCTTTTCCTCCTTTTTTTTAAAACTGTCAATTATCTTCCTTCTCTGCTTACTCCTTCAAAGAGTTTTTGAAACATCTGGCAATTAAAAAAACGATGCAGCTATGTCTGTGGTATCTGTGTATGCCAGGGAAACTTCATATTGAAAAAAATGCAGAAAGAGCCTAAAGGCCAAAAGATGTTCAGTCCTTGACAGTCCCTGCTACAAGTCTGGCCCTTTACCATGGATGGTAAAGCTCTTGTTTGCATTAGTGGCAATCCTTTCATTTGAATTTTTTGTATTTACCAGATGTCATATGCAGGAGACATTTGAAACCGCTGTTACGCAGGGGCAGCATCCTTTATCCGGAGGAATGATGCAGGCTGAAGGTCCCAACTTTCCTCTTTTTTAAAACATTCTCAGCTACTAGAAAAGTGAATAAGAAACAAACTTGTTTATAGTAAAATAAACCTACAAACTCTAACTATTTGGAGATATTTGTTTTCTAACTCAAAAAGATCTCTGAAAATAAAAAACATGAAAACCAAATATGATGCTTGGGATTTGTTTTCTCCCCACAGCATCAAGTGCAAATCTAAAGCTATTCTAATTCTGCTGACTGTGATTTGCATTGAAGCCACAAATTAACAATTAGAGTATGGCACAAATGAAACAAAAGAACCAGTGCAGCACCTTTGTGAATAGGCTGTAACCTGTGTTTGTATAGAAAGCTTTGTAGCTTCCCCATGGGTTCTGTAAATGAAATGGGCCTTTGCATATGCTGCATAATTTTCAAAACATGAGGCTTTTTAGTCACATACCCAAAATACACTCCATTTTATAAAGCTGCATCACATAACTCAGCAGGATAATCATTTTCTTCTCCATGAGCACGTTGTTTCTTATCCCTGAGACAGAGCTTCATTCAGGTCAGGTATGAAGTTATGTGAAGGTCAGTGTGGGAAAGATCAAACTACACCTGTATAGATCACACCCACTCCGCTAATAAAAAGGTATATTCCCTGCCTGGCTTGCACACAGAAATACTTACTGAGATCTTACACAGAATGGTAAAATCTTCCACAAAATGATTGGGTCCTAAACTCTACAGAAAACTTATCGAAATAAATCATTATCACAAACATTTTGATACAGACATCTTTCTGACACAGCTTTCATTGCATGCAAATATTTAAGCTCATGCTTAAGCTTGTCCTGATATCCCGTCGTTGAACCTGCAGAGGGGCATTAGTGATTCAGAACAGGATATTATCCACTGACAGATAATCATTGTCTGTTCAGAAACTTCTCATTTTACAGTACAGCTGGTGTCTATCAGCTGTGATAAAGTGGTGCAGGGAGATTTGTACAGTTTAGAAGGTTTTTTTAAGACAAAGTGTAGAGTAAATATCAGCAATTACCATTTGAGTAAAATTAGCAAGAAGCCAAGACCTTCTTTGCTCCTTTATAAGAAAGGATGAAAGAATCAATTTCCTTAACCTTTATTATTTAAGTTACCCTTACACAGAATTAATCAGACATCTTTCCATCTAAATCCTAGAATATATTCTAAAAGTCTACCTGGATAGTTATTTTCATTTTCTTATCACTGAACATAAATACACATATTCTAGAATAGAAAATTATTTCATTAAATGAAATGTTAAATGAGATGTTTATAATTTTCATACAGAGGAAATTAGCCTGACTTTTAGCCTG
The DNA here is from genome assembly GCA_013399895.1 of Serilophus lunatus. Taxonomy (NCBI): domain Eukaryota; kingdom Metazoa; phylum Chordata; class Aves; order Passeriformes; family Eurylaimidae; genus Serilophus; species Serilophus lunatus. The sequence continues at coordinate 2,504,107 of VXBA01004859.1, read as the reverse complement.
AGGATATCACATCACACAGACTTCTTGATGCATCTGTTAAGAGACACACCAAGAAAGAGCTGTATTTTTAAAAAAACCCAGTGAACTTCAAAATTTACAAGGTTGTGTCCAGCAGTGAAGTCAAAGCCACGAGGGATTCTGGGAGCTAAGATCACACGGAAGATGTTTTATTACATCATGGGAAAACTGGGAAAAGCTGAACTTTCAACCTCTTTTGTGAAAGCATATGAATACAAAAATCAAGCTGATATATGACAGTAACTAGTCATCAAGAAAGACAATTGTTAGTGACTTGTGAAGGAAAACACCAACAGACAAGAAACAACTGGGAAACATTGCTGGTTTTCTGCACCTACCTTATTTAAGCTCAGAAAGCAGTTTTCCCCTGTAAGCTTTATGAGACAGTCAGAGATGTTAAACAAGAAGGAAAACAGGTCTTCACTTATCTTGTTTTTAGGAAGAAAGGAAAGAGTATGTTGGTCAGCACTTAAGGACCTTTTCTGCATAGCACAACAAATAAGGATGTTAAGTAATAATGCCACCACTGACAAGCATCAGGACAAGCCAGAACCAGGGGATAAAAATGAATATATGGCCTCTTGGAACTATTTTCCCTTAGAGATATTTCTACCAAAATAGTTTCATTGGCAGTTAGTAGTTTACTAGACAAACTATCAAGGCCTTTCTGAAAGTAAATTGTTTGGATAGAGCTTGTAAATCCAGAGATGAAGATAATGCTGAGGGTTGGGCATCAGTGATATAAAAGATCTTCGGAGCCCTCCAAAAGTGGAAGATTCTTTTCTTTCCTCATCACTTGCCTGAGCTGTGCCATTGGACAGATCTCCACACAGACAGTACCCGTTTTGTTCTCTTGATTTTGACCTGAGTATAAAATATACTCAGGTACCACACTACTTGCTAATACTGTCTGTAAGAGATTAATTTTTACTTCCTCTGTTTCCTCCCAGTACCTGGCAGCCCTTTCCCTGCTCTTTCTCCTAGGTAAGGAGATGGGAGATCAGGACTACTTATCAGATAAATTTCTGAAAGTTCATCATTCTCCACCTCTGTCCTGAAGACGCTGTCACATATCTATTGTTAATCTGAAAACTTTATTCTATATAATTAAATTTCTTGTGCAAACTCTGCCTACATCATGATATGTTAGAATGACAATATTGATCATCCAATGGCATATTCACAGAATTTCCAAAACCCTTGGAAGTTTTCTTATGTGGAGACACTAAGTTTGATGAAGCTTGCTAATCGACTGCATTAAACACCACCCCACCACCATCCCCAATTCATAAAATGGATGTATAGTCTTTATTAGAAGAAACACCCTTTGATCTGGCAACAGGTGGTATTCCCAAGAGGCATTTCCAGCTATGTCTGATTTATGTCAGTTTGAAATAGAAGTACTGCATCCAGAAGTGTAGATTTTCTTCTAATAAATATAAACAAGATCAATCCATCCAAAATCTTAGCCTACTTGAGTACCCAGTCACAATTACTGCAGACCCCAGCACACTGGCAGACATTTAAGGATGAAGAAGTGTAGGTAGATATGTGTTAGTCACATAGATAAAGGAACAAATTACAGTAAGACATCTATAAACTGAGTTTCTTTTCATTATTTTTCTCAGTTTATGCCACAAATGTACCACTTTGTGACAGAATATTGGTTATCATTTTGCCTTTTCCCCCTTGTATGTTAAATTTAATAGAAAAATCCAATTATTGTGTAAAGAGACCCCTGCTATAATTGTCACAAACAAATTAGCATAACAATGAAGAGCAACAACTTTCTGAAGCCAAAGCAAGTGCTGATTTATGACTGTCTCTGAGGTGTGATTGATACGAAATGTTTTGAAGGAGCATTTCCAACATTTCTTCTTCATTTTACAGCTGCTTCCTCAGATCATCCTAGCTGAAGTATGTTAGCAAAGGAAAGTTGCTTTGGAAGAGGGAACTTTCCACAAATTCATTTTCTTTTCTTCAGAGAAGGAAAAAAAACCCCAAACTGAGCCTACGAAAGCCATTATTTAAACAGCCTCCTTTTTTAAAATGTTTCCGGCAGATGTTTATGTAGAGAATGTGTTGGAGCTCCTTCAGTAAGGCACAGAAGTGACATTTCTTGAGGGTTTTAGCTGGAGAATTTGTCTTTCACATCATGTCTTTAAACATCTGCAAAAGGCAACAGAATCTTTATTATCCTGCTAACTCGAAGAAAGGCACAATGCACAGTCCTGAGTCCTTAAAAAATTGTATTTAATGGGAGTGACAGATGAGAAATATCTAGCTCTAATGTTTTCCTTCAGTAGAAATTCACCTCTTGACCTTATGACTCCAGAGTACGGCTGCTGCCTTCTAAAACAGAATATTTCCTTCCATTCAGATGTGCTTTCTATGGTTTTGTTGTTTTGTTTTTCCTTATTGCTCAGTTATCTGCTTTGGGGGAAGGTATCATCATCGGGATTCAAGCAAAAATAAGATTATAAATACTGCAAGCACACTTGTGTTGGGTCTAGTTTATGGCACTTGTGCTTCCAACCCAGTTTTAATTTCCTCAGTGGGATGTTTTTCTTCTTTACAAAAATCAAAGCTTCCTTTTATATGGATTTTGAAAGAGTGGTATAATTCAGCTTTCCTATTCCTTTGCTTGAGCTTGGTTATTTGCTGCTGTGCAGAAAATAAAGACTAGGGCCATTGCTCAGAGCTGCCCATGTTGGCCCTTCTACTTTACAAAATAATCTTTTTAAGAAGAATTCCATCTATCTTTTGGTTTTCTGGTTTGTTTCAGGTTTGGGTTTGAGCAGGGCAAGGCTTGAGTGTGAGGTTTTGTATTTGGGCTCTATTGTATTTTGGTTGTTGAAGCTTTTTTCCCTCCTCCTTCTTTTTCTTTTTTCTTTTTTTTCCTCCCTCAAGGGTTTTCTCTGGGAAAAGTTTTCTGGGCTTCTGTCCAGCCAGTGTCACAATTCACAGCTGTACTGTTTGATTCAAGTACTTCAAGCTGCCAGTGAGGTAGAGCCAAATGAGATTAAGGGCTTTTTTATTAAAGCAAGCATCCGCATGTGCTGGTATGGTTAAGGCTACGTCAGGCGTTCCAATACGAACCCCAATTTCTGGAGACCTTTAGTTCTCAAATATAAAATATTTATGCCAGGCTGAAACCTGACCTAGATGTACTCATCTGGGAGGAACTGTAACTCTTTGGAAAGAAGTGGTTTGGCTTTTATTAAGTTACAGCTTCAAGAAAGGAAAATGTACTGATTTCTGAATTAAAAAAAATAGAGATTTAGTTATGTATGTTAAAAACAGCAACAGGCATTAAATAAATAGATCCTTTAAATGATGAATTTTAAGGGAAGGCATGTTCTAGGCAGAAAGAGATTAATCTCTTAGCTTCCTGCCTTGGCACATGATGGACTTGAACCCTCCATGCTGGTCACCTAACACTCCCAGCACTGCCTGCCCTACTCTGCCCACTCCACCCCAAATGTCACCTGTGAGGCCCAGCCACGATGCTCAGCCATTTATTTTACTTTTTCACTTGGAATAAACCATGCAGAATTAGTGATGTGAAACTAAATACCACTGCTACTTTTATTTCGGATGTGAACCAAAATCTGAACCCACATTTTCAGACAGAAATGCATTTTTAAGTTCCTTTTCCTTCTGAAAAGCACCAAAATTAAAACAGTTCTTTTTATACAGATTTTTATCGTTAGTGACAATATTTCTGAAGATAAATGAATTGATATTTCAAACATAAGCACACATGTCAGTGGAAAACATGGTGTGTTGTAGTAGAGCTGAGCAAAAATGTTTGAAAAAGAAGGAAGAAAATTAGAAGCTTTACAGAAAAACAAAACCAAATCACCACTATAATTTTTCACAAACACACACACACACACCCCATAACTTTAAGCCAACTGTAAAGTGGATCAGAAGGTTTTGGGGGTTATTGACATTGCAAATTTTGATGTTTTCAGACAAAAAGTAGCCTTTTGCAATATACAATCACACTTTCATCTCTCCTTTTTGCCCAGCTGGGTTATTAGCCAGCACATAAATCATAGAATCATATGACACCATTTCCCATTGTCTCGTCCCTCCAGACCCTTGTCCAAAGTCCCTCTCCAGCTCTCTGGAGGCAGTGGAAGGGGCTCTAAGGCCTCCCCTTTCCTTCTCCAAGCTCAACACCCCCTGCTCTCCCAGCCTGTCTCCACTGCAGAGGTGTTTCATCCCTCTGAGCATCTACATGGCATCCTCTGGACTCACTCCAGCATATTCATGTCCTTCTTCTGTTGGGGGCCACAGAGCTGGACCTGACCTGCTGGTCAATCTGCTGGGAATGCAGCTCAGGACACGTTTGGCTTCCTGGGCTGCCAGTGCACGTTGCTGGGTGGTGTTGAGCTTCTCATCCACCAACAGCCCAAGTCCTTCTCCTCGGGGCTCAATCCATTCTCCACCCAGCCTGTAATTGTGCTTTATATTGCCTTGACCCACATCCTCATCTCTGCTGCTCATGTCATCTTAGCAGCGTTTGAGACTTACGTGCTGAGAGACTGCTGAAGTCTACAAGGCTCCAAAATCAAAGGCAGTAACACTGATATTCTGTGCAAATGTGAAGAAGCCATGAAAGCTTTGTTTGTTGCTAAAGAAACCAACTAAATCAAACAAGTTGAAGAAAACAAAGACTTGTATAATTGTTTTAATTAAAACTGCCACTTATTCCAGAAAAAACTGCAGCACAGTCGTGCTCTCCAAACATTTCTTGCTTAGACTTGCATGCTCAAAAACCACATTTAATAAGTGAAATAAAACATTGCCAGCCATTTTCCAGTCCCCTTTGACACAAAAGCTCCAAAACAAATTGCAAGAAACCCATGCAAAACATTGTGATGTTTACTTCAGATTTTATCCAAGAGGAATTTATGGAACTTGCCATTCAACTCCAAAAGCATGTTATCTCAAATGAAATGTAACACTTCCTAAATCTTCAAAGAGCATCATGGCATTTAGCCATAAAACTCCCTGTGACTTTAGACGTTTGAAAACAGCATTAATGCCAGCATCAGACTGCCCTATATGGTTACTTTAAGTCTTCATGGACACAAATTTACTTTCTCGGATCTGGACCCTCCATACATTCAGTCTCTTGTAAAAGCTGTACAACTGCTTTGCTTTCGATGGCTGCTTATCCCCTCCACCTCTTCCCACTCCAGAAGGTTATTTTGGCATCTCGAAATAAGTCAGATGCACAAGGGATCTTGATATTTTCTCAGCTTCTGGAACCAAGTCTCTGCTTATTAATGCAAAGTATGAATGATATAAATGCATCTTAAATTTAATTGAAGGAGAATGTCTGATCTTTCTACAAAATAGTGTCACACGAGGTTCCTGTATTTCCTGTCACTTTTCCAATGCTCATTAGGCTTTTAACCATGCAAGCTCAGCTTAAATTTAAATTTTTTTCTTTTTGTTTCCGTGAGTATTGTCCGGCTTCCACTGCAAAATTTGGTCCCACATTTCACTGTTGGTATATGAATCCAGCCCTGTGTGGTAAAGAGGCAGTTATAAAATCTGAATCACACTTCCTTTCTCCTCTCAAATAATCTGTTCAGAATCTGCAGTTTGGCTGGAGCCTGTCTCTTATCTTCTTAGCGTTCTGGGAGCTCTTTACCTTCACCAATACTTGGATTTGTGTATGTGTATGCTGGGAACCATTTTTTGTATATATTAATTCATTATGTCATTTCAAATATTTTTCTTTTTTCTGCACTTCCTAAGCATTTGCATTTTTAAACTTGAGAGAGAAGCAAAGTGACTATTAGAAATATCCTACAGGAAGCCATAATTTATCAAGGAAAGTCTTGCAATTTTCTTCAAAACATATTATGCAGACATCTTTGGAGACTGTGAAAAACCTTATAGTAACAGCTCTTTTTTGTCTTTTCTTTTTTTTCCAGTGACTGAATGACTGAAATAATTTAAGTCTGTTTCTACTAGAACCTGATCACCACCTGTTTGAGTGAAGAAACTGAGGATTGTTTGAAAGTAATGCCTTTGGCAACACACACACCTTGCTCAGCCTGTCTCACATCTTCATCTTATCATATGAAAGGCTTTTCCAAGCATTGCCTGAAACCAGTGAAAGCCTCATTATGAGCTGAAAACCGTTGGGAATTTCAATGTTGATAATGAAAATCTTATTTATGGAATTCCTGAATAGGCATATAAAGTCTAAAAAACAGCAGCCTACTAGACAAAATAATAGTACAAGGGAAAAGGAGTAATGTAATTACATTGTTCTCATTTTATAATAGCCTTTTCCTTGCATGGTCATATTGAAAGACAGTTAAAGAACTGCGTGATGCAATTTTTTCTGGTGTCTTCCAGCTTGATTTCAGAACTCACATGGGTTTCCCATGTCCAATTGACAATATGTAATATGTAAAAGGTGTGATCTGTCAGAGATTGCTGAAGATGTGGAAGCATTTTTCTGCTCAATAGCCTTTAGGCTGATGCAAGGAAAAGTGTGAATCCCCATCAGAGAAGGAAGAAAAAAAAAAAAAAGTATGTTTTCTAAAACACAGGGTAGATCCTCTCACGAGTTTTGCTGTCTCAATACGACTACACGCATTGTATGGCAAATACAGCCCTTCTGTGACTAAATCCATCATGAGACATGTTTAACAGGGAGATGTGTGTTGTAAGGGAATAAAGGCTATACAGTTTCCTATCTCTACTTCATTACATGCTTTTATCCCACTGAAATCAGTAATCATGTCAGAAGAGAGCAAGTAAAATATGATGGTAAATAAGGGCCTTTAGTACAAGCCTCTCTACCTGTCTGTCCTTTTACAAGGCACCTCCCAACATAGTGGCTGGGTGCAGAGTTCCTCACCCTCATCTGATTTAAAACTTAAAATGGATGCAGTGAAGACCTACCATCCATAGTAAACTACTTGAGATGAATCAGCTGTTCAGATTAGCCTCACAGAAATGATAATGGGGTTCTATGTTCACAGCTGAGTTATTTAAACTGTCTGATTTGGTCCACAGCTTCCTTGGACATTAACAGGTTGACTGCTATGTCGCTGAACCTCGTGCATGAGAGGTCAGCCTTTGAAAAGCTAAATAAGGTAAGTGCAAAGTGAAGCATGTTCCAGGCGATACCGTGCACTCTAAATGCACTTGAAACCCCTAAGAATCACAGCAGCTCCTTAGCATTTTTCCATATCTGATTTCAAAGTGGTAGATCCTTGGATCAATGCTTTGGTTTTGATCTCTTATCCACCAGGAGATTCAGGGGTTGCTCACATGTTACAAACATATGCTCCTCCTGATGCATCTTGAGTAAAGCGGATTGAAAACTTCTTAAAAGGCAGCTTTTCATCAGCAAGTGCAGACGTAGATGAATTGGAAAGATTTCTCAGGACTATAGCAGTTTTTCTGAAATTGCTGAGAAACAGCATTATCAGGCAAGGACACTTTTCTTCAATAAAGATAGAATGCTTCATTTCACTTTTGTTTGATTATATTGTAAATTCTAACACACTATTGTGTGCACCTTGAAGCCATTAAGGCAAAATGAAGAACTCAAACAGTATTGAGATGAAGTGTTTTCTACTGTCCTAAACAATGCATAATTTAGTTGAAGTATCTGTGATGATCTTTAACATTGTGGCAATTTCATTTTTGTGATATATTTCATCATTTGTATTATTACTGCTGTTTGAAAAAGAAGAAAATTAGGGCACGTTGATATTTCCTCCAGAACCAGCAGCTCCTGAGAGTGATTGGAAAACTCAGAGTAAGAGCATCTCTCTTCCCTTTCCCCAGGCCCTGTCTTTGATGCTGGACCATGGCAGGGGGAAGAGGAGAGAGAAAGATAAGAGTTAAGTTTATCATCTATAAATAGAGACAGCCCTTCACACTCACTTTCTTGAGAAGTCTTAGAGCACTAGGGGACAGGACAGAATAAATCTAAGAGATGCTGGGAAAGTTCTGCACATTTCGAGAATGTTCAAAAGCAGAATTAACTGGCAGTCCAAGTTTATAGGTTTATTCTGTTATTAGAAGTTTAATTCTGACCTATGTCTACCAGCTGAAAGGTTTGTTGAGCAATAAGCATAAATGTTTGTAGAATATAAATCATTGCCCATGACATCCATGGAAAGCGTTACTCCTTGTTTTCTCCTGACGTGATTGTAGTTATTGTAACTTCCTGCTGGAAAATACTAGGTGGAATCAGCAGCTTGGTTCAGGTTTAGATTTTTAGATTATGAGAATTAAAAGATGAAAAAAAATTGTTAGGAAGTTTAGCAAAGGAGAGTTGTCATCACACTTTGACCTGAAATGGAATAAAACTGTCCATTATTAAGGGCCTAATAGCAAAAGCTGCCAACATTACTCAAAAATATTTTTAAAATAATTGTTTTATAAGAACTTTACTCGATTGGATTTCTTCCTGGTTTTTTTTACCCCCATAGGGGAAGAGGCTGTAGAAAATAGACCATATATATAAAACTGTGAATCCTATGGTGGCATCTGTACTAAAGGATCATTTCGTGGGAGGTAGGCAACTAGGACATTGCTGGTGTTGATTAAAAACAGTCTGATCTTATGATAAAAAAAGATAACAAAAAGCCTTTCCTCTAAACCAACAAGCAAGTGATATCCAAGCCAGGAAGCTCAAAATCAACAAAATAAACCTTATTCTGAAAGCTGGATTTGGTTATTAATTGACTGATTTCCTACCAATAAGAGCACACTTTCAGGCTGGTGGACTTGATGAGAGGTACTTGAAAGCCCAAACTGACCAAGCATGTGAAATATTTAAGGCCACATTTTTATATTTATTAAAAACAGCCTAAATAATTAAACTAGTTGATTCACTAGTGGCTTTCAGGCTCATGCCCAGAGTGAAAGGTCATGACCTGACATACCAGGGCCCCACTTGGTACCGATGATTGACAGGAAAAGGAAATAAGTTGATATCTTTCACGTGGGAATCACAGCTTGTAGCAACTATGAGCGAGTGGGCTATTTGGACTTTGTGGGAAAACTTAATTGTGTTATTATTCAAAATCTTCTTTCCCAAAGTTGGTTCAATGGTGATTTATTTACTTATGTGATAAAACAGCTGTGTACTGTAATAAAATACAGGTCACTTGCTGATGTTTAATGCAAAAAAGTGGGGATATGTTTGGTTTCTTTTACTTTGAACTTACAATCATGCTAGGCAGCAGGGATGACTTTGAATTATTAGGAATTTTCTGTTAGGGGATGACTATGAATTATTAGGAATTTTCTGTTAGTGTATTGGAAATAATTAATGTTCTCATCGTACTATATATTCTTCAGTGCTTGGTTATGGAGAAGGAGGAAGGCACCATACACTGAAATATGAGCACCTCTCCACCATATGCTTTCATTATTTCTTTATAATGATAAAAAGGGGCTGCATTCAGTGCCAGACAATGTCATGGCCCCAGAGATTTCAGTGGCCTGCAGAAAAAAGAAGAAAAAAGCATTTATGATATGAATGAGGATTTGAAATAGCTTTTTAAAAAAAGCCTAAGATCCACTTTCACCCTAAATTTTGAAATCACTTGAAAGATGTCTGGATGCAAGTTTGAAGAATAGCAACTTTCCATCAGGCATTGGTTTATGTGCAGTATTGCTGCCATCTTCACCAGGCTTTGTTATAGGGTCACATAAGTGGACCAAGCCATAGGGCACAAACTTCACATGTTGTCTGATTTGTTCTAGTAATGGACCCAAGTGCACGTTCTTTGTTCTTTACCCCAGTCTTTTACAAGTTAGCCAAGTGATGCTCGTTTTGTTTATCACTCTGAGTTGAGATGTTCAGTGGGTTTTGCATCAGCTGCCATCATTGTGCCTTTGTGCTCATTCCCCAAAGCCTGAGATCTGGGGACAGCATGAACTGAGCCAGGGTGCAGCTCCATACCCTACTGCAGGGATTTTCTACCTTTTTGAACAAATTCCATGCACTGCCAGTCCCATTGAGCACGGGCTGTTGGATGATAACAGTCCATTAAAAGTCCCATTAAATCGAAAAATAGTTTCATTCCAGGACAGGCCAGTGCAGAAGGTTTGCACGTTTCACCTCTGTGTGACACAACAGTTTGGGTGATAAAGCAGGCACTCCTGGCATTTCCCTCAGACTATCTCCAGAATAACTACTTTTCCTAGTCTTTTCTCTTATCTTATTCTCAGTATAGACCAAAGCAGCCCTGCTTTGGAAGCTTTGGAAACTCTAACACTTGTAGCACGATCTCCCTGAGAATTTTAAGCCTTACAATAATCTGATTCTAATACCATTAAACGAGCTCAGTTACACAGTAAATCAAGATAAAGGTTGCTTCATAGAGTAAGAGCTGGTGATATTTCTTTTGCATTGTTTTGATGTTGTTCCTTCATATTTAACATCAAGCAATCATGCATATTTTACAAATAGTACACACAGCAGATCCTGCCACAGGAGTGAAGTTCTGTGATAAGTCATTTACAATCAGTGGCTGAGAAACGAAATCAAGAAAAATGGGTCAAGGGGCAATAACATACTTAAAATTAAAGACCTTTTTGCAGCAATACCAACCTATTTCCTCTGAACCTTGAGCAGAAGAGGGAGCTACTCAGGATGCCAATTTTTTGCCAGGAAAAAACAAATGCTATGTACATTCTATGCCTATTTGTCCTGAAAGGAAAAGGCCATGATTAACCCAAATCCAGCCATTTTCTAGAATTTATTCAATTACAAAATGGAGATACTACAAACTGGAGATCAGTTATCGCCAGTGCTGTCAATCAAATACCAGCTGCAAATATGTGGAAATGTGTCCACTGTGTCAGAGGCTACAGCCTGACTTTGCATAGCCCATGAAAGTGTTTAAAAATCATGACAACTGACTTTGTCTAGATTCAGCTTGAACATCAAGAGGCAAAAGGCTCTCTATCCTGTGCCAATTCTCTGATCTTCCTATTCCTCTCTGCCTCCCCACCTCCAGGCTCTGTCCCAGCAGCTCCCTGAAGTGAGCACCATGACATGAATTGAGAAGTGAAGAAGCCCACAACTCTTCAGAAAAGAGCAGTTAATCTTAGCTTTGTTTTGCTGATGTTTTTCTTTCTTTTTCTCCGTTTTTTTTTTTTTTTAAGAAAACAGAAAGCCTGCCAAAATTTGTGCTCTTTGATGTGCTTTGGAAAGAAAAACAATGCTATCTATCCAAGTCCTCTGAAAGGAACATAAATATGTCATTTTAAGGGATGAATTACTTGAGGGGAACAATCAATACATTTCACAATTAAAGATGGTCAAGAATTTTTGAATGTTTTGATGGAAATTCTTTATTAAGGAACTTTCAGAGACATTTGCCTGTTTCAGTGAAACAGTCTTTTGGAAAATTTCCTGAATTATATGGTAGGTGAAAAACGGAGAGGGAAGGAAGAGGAAGACACTGATATTTGCTGTAGAATATTCAACAATCTAATAATATCCCTGGGATATACCCTAGATCCCATTCAAGCTTTTCTTCTGCCAATTTGGATTGAGTATATGAACCTGCCTCATCCATTTTACTCATCCTACTTTGGGATGAGTAAAAAAATAGGTCAAAAAAGCAGTATCTGTTCTGAGTTTATTGTTTGCTGATTCAGCTTTGAGAGGACACTTGTTTTATAAAATTCTTCATCTGTAAATGGGACACTGACTTCATTGTCTCATAGGAAATTTGCTTTAGATGGAAGTATCCCATGTTGGAATCTTTGGCCAGTAAATGTAGGGAAACTTTTGAAGCTGCAACCTTAGAAGTCATAACTTAGTAACTAAACTTCTGTTTGCCCTCTATTTTTAAGGTTTCATCACCCCAACAAATCTTGAAAGAGCTGATTTATTCAATGAGATTTTTTGACATTTTTATTAAGTCCAGGCACATAATAAAGACATTCTTTCTGCAATATGATTAAACTAAGGTAAAGGAGCACTTGTGCTATTTCTGTCCTTTTTTTTTTTTAAGTTTTTAGCAGATTTCCTTTTTTGCCTTCCTGCGACAGTTGCATCATTTACACTATCTGTGCTCACCTTCCCCTGCAGTGGCTCTATGGGAAATACATCGACTTGTAAAACTGTGCTTTAAAGAGGTTTCTGTTTATATCTACTATTTCTAATCCAGTGTCTTCAAGGAAAAATGAGTAGAAATTAGACATAGACCACAAATGACAGGACTTGTTGCTTTAGGTTGATATAAAATGTTTGTTCTCTCACTGTCTGTGCTGCAATTTCTCCATGGATTGAAATGGCGAGATCATAGAAACTTAGAATGGTTTTTTTTGGAAGCAGTCTTAAAGATCATCTTGTTGCAACCCCCCTATCATGGCCAGGGAAGACCATTCACTACCTGAAACTCACACTATTTACTGTGAAAAAGATAGGCCTGACTTTCAGAAGGAAAGTGATGTGTATTTCTTGAAAGTTTTTGCATTTGAGTTTTAGTATCCCCAAATTTGAGACTCCCACAATATATAATGAGCTTGTGAAAGTCCAGGCCAGAATTTCAGGCTTTGAGGACAGCAAGCAAATGCCTTAAATTAGAGGTTTCAATTAGAGAATATTAAATTTTCTTTTGTAACAGGAGATGTTTTAGGAGAAATGGGAATAGCCAGGTGGGAGTAATTGGTTTTGGAAGAGTTGAATGTGGGAGCTCTGCCCAGTGCTTTCTTTTATTATGGCTGTTTTCCTTCGACAGCTCAGGAAAACTCATATTCATGCACAGCCTTACATTTCACTGGGATTCCCTGAGTCGGAGACTGTCAGCATCAGCTTATTATACAAGCCTTTTGTTTCATCCTATACAATACATCTCACTACACGCAATTTGGCCTCTTAACCTGCTGTGAAATATTTCAAGGGCTTGTTGCTGGAAGACGTGTCTCTCCTCGCTATGATTTGTGCAGCCATGGCTGCATTTTCATGATGGCTTATAATGATTCGTGGTGGGTTGCAATACAATGAACTCATGCTGCAGAACAGCACACTGAAAAAGATCTTTCAAATTATTGTTCCGGTGCAAAAGGTGCCCAATCACCTTCCACCTGCGGATTAGGTGGTTGCTATAGGAACACACCGTAGCTTTTCAGTGCTGTGCTACTGTAGTGCCCAGATTACTGACTCTGACAAACACAATAGGGGAAAAGAATCACGGGTTATTAGTGCTGCTGATGATGTGGTGTTATAAACCCGGGGTGGCATAGAGCGGATGAATAGAGCAGGAGCCCTGAAACGCGAAGGACAGGAGGAGGAGAGGGAACAGAGTCAAGTGGAGCTAAAGTCATTGCTACGGAAATGTTGTCTTTGATCTTATTTTCCACTCTGAATAGATATTTTCATAATATAAGGCCAAATGCAAGCAATGCTATAACTGATGGCAGAGTCACTGGTCATGTCCTTATGTTAGTAGGGGGCTAGTCCTCCTCCCTTCTCTTTTCTTCCACTGAGTACCAAAATATGAACCTTTTAATTCCTGCAGGATTAACTCTGACCAAGGTAAGAGCAAATAGTCACCAATATTCTTCATGAGTCAGGCCTCCTGCAATTCGGGGAAATATCACCTCAAATACCACACATACAGAGGACTTTAGCAGGGAATTTTGCAGTGTCAGAAGAGGATAGTGAATAGCTGAGATCAGATCTCTGTCTACTCCGGTGGCCATAACTGAGACTCAGGAGTTTACACTGCTGAGCACCCTCCTGCAGAGTGAGCTGCCTGTGTGCTTCATAGGGAAGAAATAACTGCTTGCAGTTCTGATTTGTAGATGGTCTAAAATTCCCAGAAATAGTTTTGTTACCACTCATGCTTGGGCAGGGTGAAGCGAAGGAAAAAAGTATATACTTGCCCATTGCTTGTGTGCCTTGAGCCAAACAAGCTGTGTTTAGTCACAAGTTCACCAGATGGTACTCTGGGGGTTATTGCTGTTATATTACATTACTGAAATATATTAGACAGGATACAGTGATTCATTCTCTCTCCTCACTGCTTTCAGAGGCTCTGTTTACCTCCCGATGGAAGCACGGCTGACCCTGCTGCTCATGACCCTTGAGACCCATGTAGGCTCCTGTTGGTGCCCATCCACCATGGCCAGGAAACACCAAACATCACAGCAATAACAGCACAAAACATTATGGAAAGATCTGTCTTACAGTCATCTCTGTACCCAGAGAAGTCACTCTGCTTTCTGATTAGCCAGCTGATTTGTAGTATCATTTTTTTCAACCCTGACTGCCTCCTCTCTCCTTCTGTACTCTTGTACACTTGTTTTGCCTTCTCATTGGACCCTCCCTAACCTCACAATTGGACTCATGTGACCCTTTAAGCTGGGAAATGGAATTGCTCAACGACTTGTTCACAGAATGGACTGGAGTGCAGAGTTTTTACTGCCATTTTAGAGCCCAAGAACTATCAAAACAGCACAGAGAGGCATTGTTTTCCTCTATTTCTTCTACTCTGTGTGCTGAAACCCTCAGTCAAGTGAATTATGTGCTGAGCGACACCCAAGAACCCATACTGGATTGATGCCACATGCATGCAGGGCATAGGTGCTGCTGGTGGTCAGCTGGATGGCCCCTGGGACCATCTGCCACCCCTCTTTGGCCTCCCTGTCTCCATCATTATGTTTGCTGACCAGCTGCTTTTTCTCATTGCCCCTGACAAAGCTTCCCAAGCCACCAATTCCCTTTGTTATGAAAGGAGACAAAGAAATGCCACAGTCATTCACCCTCTCCCAAAGGCTTGAGCTTCTGGGAGCCCTCGAGCCCCAAGGCCATGCCCTGGTTTGCAGGTTGCCTTCTGCTCTCCAGTACTATTCTCACAGTGCAAGGAGGCTCACTTCAGCATCCCCAGTGCCTTCTTGCTCTCCCTAAGATATAAGCTTAAGATTAACTCTTCCACTCTCACAAGTTAACAAATCCATGAGCAATACAAGGAGTGACAGAACTTATTTCAGTTTTGCCTGAGGAATCCAACAGACTGAGGAAACAGGTTGGTCTGAATGTGCCTGGATCAGAACTTTACCACAGGCGTTTCTGTAATTTCAGGCAACTTAAAAACTGCAAATTGGGCCCTTTGTCCCTTAGATTATGCTTTTCAATTCATGATGCTCTGGGGGAAAATGAATTTCCTAGGCTGAAGTCCTGTCTGCAAATTTAGAGGGACAGAATACACTCTGCCTGTTTAATTTTAAATGGCTTTAAAGGGGGACTTACAATGGAAATGGAGAGAGACACCTAACCAGGGAAGTATGAAAACATAAATGCAACAAAATAATGGGAAAGTCTTTGATTACCATTGTCATAGGTATGTATGACCCTAGCAATGCTCAGGACTGCTATAGGAGCAGCAGTGCAACACTCCTGTCATGCCTTATTTTTTTATCAACAGTGTTCTCTTCCACTTTGACGTCAGCTTCAAGATTGCTTGCTGTGATGTTCTGCACCTTTCATATTTTCTTTCCAGTCATAATATTGCTTCAGTCGTAACCTCAGCACTTTGAGGAATAATTGTCCCTGACAAGGGGGTGAATCACTGGCAGAGAGTTGATAAGCATTACATACAGATGACAGAAGTCAGGACATATCGGATTACTGCTGTGAATATAATAAAAGAGAGCCTAAACACTTTGGCAGCTCAAAGACAAGCCATTTCATAACTCTCTAGTGGGGCTATTATCTTCCATTTACTGCCACTGATAACCAGGTTGCAACTGTCTCCCTAGGATCTAGTTACAATTCACTTAACACTTAGAGGACCAGACATACTGGAGGACACTCAGATGAGGATAATTTCTTAAAGATCATTTATTTTTAAATTTTTATCTTCCTTGCTCCCCTCTTTATAGTGCGATAAGAACCTAAATCAGGAAGCTTTGAACTTCTTTCGGGAAAGGAGAGTTCATGGTCATCTTCCCTTTAATCTTTTACTCCTGAGTTTCTTTTGAAGCCAGTGGTTCATATCCAGCTGAATAAGTGACAAGCAGGTTTCCACCTCTGTTAGTCTTGTAATACATACACCCAGACCTAAAAGCTTGTTCCAATACTGACTCCATTAGATTTACACATAGGTGTTATGTTTTTATTTTTGTAGCCACAAAGGGGCACCTGAGCTTACAAACCAGGGGGTGTTGGTATGTATCAGTAACAGATAATTCACAGCAGTGCCAATTACAACCCACATTGACAGGGACTGGATACAGATTATATTTATATGCACTGCATGAGATTTTGTTTCTAAACCTGAGTGCCTAAGATGGATTTAACACTTCATGCTCCTAGATACCAAAGTTCTCTCTTTCAGGCAAAGAGAAATTATTTGGCTGCAGCAGAAATATGGCAAATGACCAGTGACTCTCCTTACTATCCAGCACACCACTGAGAAATAGGTATTAAGCTTAGAAATGAAACCCTCTCTGTGTGAAGGGAAACTCTATATTCTGCAAAACTTCTCTCCTAAAGCAATACTGTGAGCAGCAAATGTAAGCTCTGATCACTTTTCAACATATGAAGTGTTTTTAGATGCAGGACAAAAGCTGTATCACCCATTCTCAGGATGAAAGCATGTACGTACATCTGTAGATGGGAGCCTTATTTTGTAAGTTTGGTCACATGAATCCATACATGGATTCTAGTGTGCCAGAGTCTCCTTCAGAGCCTTTGGAGGAAGAGTATCTTCAGCAAAGCTGGATCAGGATGGCTTTTGAGACTAAGTGCTAATGGCAACTCAAAGGCTGCACATCTATAAATGTACCCCTAAATCCCATGTAAAAGTGTTTTTACATTCCCATCACTGGAAGACTTGCCAAGAAACCTCTCTATATGTGTTTGAAGAGCCAGATTTGGTGAACTAGGAACTGAAACATCCTTCCCCCTACTTACACCTTTTTTCCCCAGTGCAAACATTATGTCTTAACTGACCAGAAAATAGATCCTTACTGCTTTATATAAACCACCAAAAATCTATTTGGAGAGCAATTGTACCAGGATTTCTTAAACTACAAATAATAAGTTATGCTTAGAATTGCCTTTTCATTATGATTTGCATCTCTGCTTGATTTTTTCATGCCACAAATCTTCTGCTACAAAGAATCAATAAAGGACAACAGACATTAAGGAGGGAGAAAAAAAGTTCAGTCATGGTCGAAACAGTAATTCCAAGTGGTTCCTCTTCAGGACTTCTGGATCTTACTACTAAGTTTCTAGCAGCAAGGAAAAGCCAGTTGAATACCTTTCTGCCCTGCTTTATCCATCTGTAAAATAAGTGTGATCAATCTTACCTGCTCTACCATTTTGTCACATGGTGCAACCATGTAATATCTGTAAATTGCTTTAAGATATTGAGATCAAGGGAGTGATGGAAGTGCCAAGTGTTGTTGTTGTTATTGTATTAACAATGTTGGCTGTTTTCACTGTTCATATGGTAGCCTGGCTGGAATTGGGCAGGAAGCCCAATAATACCAACAACTAACAAGAAACTAAAATAAAATGTTTTACTTAATGAGCGCCTCTGTTTAATCAGAAGCCTGTGTAATTATGTCACAGAGGGCTAAGGATCTAATGTTTTCCTAATACATTTGCTTTTAAAGGGACAATTAACCCGGCATATTTCAAGATGATAAGCTGCTTCTTTGTTCAGTTCCAGTTATTTTTTTCTGCATTCCCTGGTGAGTCCTGAGAGAACCTGAGAGTCAGAGGATTTTTCTTAATTGCACAATAACTATCTTGTATGTCTGATGCTGGAGTATTTTGTAAAGACACAGGTTATTAGTCCTGGGTTGAATGGGTTTGCAAGAGAATTCAGATGCTGAATTTATTCTGGTTTGTCTCCTCTGAGGCATGGCATACATTACAGAAAGCCCTCACTATTTCTGCCTTAAACATTCAATATTCTTAGCAGACGATTTGGTCAGGAAGAAGGAATAAAGCTATACCTTACCTCGAAACAAATAAATCTTGGTTTAACTAGTAAAAATAGGCTTCGGTTTACTTCTAAATGGTATGTTTCCACACACATCTGTGCACATGTCTGTCCAGTTAGTTCTTTTCAAATGTTTTGACGAGAATAATGAGCAAAAAAAGCTCTTTATCTCCAAAACACCACTGTCTTAATAGATGTTAAACATCAGTTTTCACTGAGATTCCAAAGAAGATATTTATGCTTCATAACATGGAGGGAATGAATTTATGTCCTATACATGAGACTCTCTGATCTACCTCTCTGTATATAGGTTTGATAAAATACATTATATGGACACCTTAGAGGTGTTTGATCATTTCTGTTCTTAAAGGTCTGAGTGTAGAAGACCCCATGGGCCCTCCGGGGAATTTATCCCAGCACTTTGCCAGTGAGGACATTTGCTAATATCCAAGCGGGCGCTTCCATGTCAAGTTTTGGTTTGCTATGACGAGGGTGGAAGACATCCCAGTGCCTTCCCCTTTTTTTTGCAGTTAACCTCATACATGAACTTTATATGTTTATAATGTGATGATATTTACTTGGTGTTTGTTCTCTCTTCTACACTGAAGTTTGTATTTAGGTGTGAGAATTGTGAGAATGGGGTACTTTTTTCATAGTTCCACGTATTCCTTGATTGTTGCAAATAGTTTTTAAAAGAAAAAAAAAAATGGAAGTAAAACAAAAATGCACCTCCTTTTATATCAGCTGTCGGCCACAAGGGAATTTGGTAGGAAGGAAAGAGTTAATAATATTATTATCAGGTCAGCAACTTTGAAAGGCTCTTCCACTTTGAAAACCATTTTCTTAATTATTTTAAGTTAACACTTAAATGCATAGAAAAAAAATCGTGTGTAATCTGAAACCCCAGACATGGGGACAGGACAGAATTGAGATAACATTAAAGATTTTATTGCTGTTACATTATAAATTATTTCTATTATGACGGTCCTATGGGTATTACATTCTGTCAGTTTGCCTTCACTGTTACATCACTTAATGTTATTAACACACTTTAGGGTATAACATTACAGTTTTATTGTGGAAACCTTAAACACTTACATGCAAAGTACTGAATCAAGTTATTATCCTAGCTGACCAGATCTGGTCTATTATCATTTTATCACTCATAAAAACCTGTGATTCAATTTGATTTAACACTTGAGGAAAAATCATGGCTCATATATGCTTAAACCTAGTTGCAATATTAATACAAAGCAACACATGGATGACTTCATTTTATTAAAGTTGAGGTAGCCCTGGGAACTGTATTTATGATCTTTATGCCACACGAGAAACTTGATCTGACCTGTTGCCATTTGTGATTCACTAGTAAACTGATAAGACTTTTTTGCCAGTATATTAAAGAACTTTGTATGTTTTGCCTTTCTTACTGCAATCATTATACATTGAGAAACCATAACCTAACCAAGGAAAAAAGTATCTCTCCCTGTCTTGAAGTCTTATCTTGTAGACTGGGAAAATGTCACACTTTGGAAGTGTTCCACTGAATCTAATATTACAACAAAATTGGCCTGTTGTTTCTGGGTTTGGATTGTAAACACTTTCCTATGCAAAATAACCCTGTCTTCTGTACAGTTCAACAAAGCTCTTTAACACTTGCACAATTTCCACTGAAGTCACAGGTTAGCATTGCATTGGTTTTGGTTTGTTGGCTGAGTTTGCTGACACTGCCTGAAATTTTTATTATCTTACTTAGGTTATCCCTTGTTTCCTTTGAAGAGAAGGTAGAGAACTGTATGGAAAATTTAAAATGCCTTTTAGAAATTAAAAATAAGGATGTTTTAAATTTTGAAAATGTCGAAATGAAACATTTCTTATGTTTCACTTCAGGGAGGAAGATGACCAGACTACGCTGGTGTGGAAAAGCAGCGCTGAATGGCCTTAGCAAGGAGCTCTGCTCCTGCAGCCCAATTCCCACTGAAGTTAGAGGAAGGAGTTTGTTCAGCCCAACATCCAGGAGTTCAGTGACATTCCCAGGCAGGAGGGTGTACTCACTGAACCAACCAATCCTGCTCTGGCATGCGCACAAAAATCCCCCACCTTAGCAACAAAGATGACAGCTTGGTAACAGCAGCTGCTGCTTAATGGAAAACATTAGACAAATAACTCAGCCTAGATCTGTGTTCGCTCTTTGCATTTCCATATTTATCACTAAAAAGTGTTCAAATAAAAAACATCATCCAGAACTTTAAAAACCTTTAAGGTGTGAGGGTCAGACACACAGTTGTACAGGCAAACAGGTGGGCTTGCAAAGCCAGGAAAAATGTGGCTGTGTAATTCTGGCACACATTTTCCTTTTTTAGTTGCAGCTAAATTGTTTGTCCCTGAACAAATGGGCCTATGTACATCTTTTGGAAATGGTGTGGATGTGGAATTATTTATTCTTGCACCAAACACAAGGGAAGGCCAAATGTGGCCAAATGTGTGTTAAATTCCAAGTCAGTGTTTGTGGTTATTGTTGCTTGAAGTATCTGTGTTTCTACACAGAGTTGGACTCACTGGAAAGGAATTGGTATCCTAGCAAAAGTAAACCTGGTAATTTATTTTTTTTTTAAATAAAAGCAAATACTTTTTTTTTCATTTGTGCTGCAAGTTCTGGAAAAGTCCAATGAAGACATACAGACAATTGTAAAGCAGCTTCCCCAGGTAAAAATCAAAGCAGAGTAATGCTACATCACCATGTGAAATAACAAATTAAGTGGAGAGACATTAACTAATGTCATTCATCAGTCTGAAGTGATATCATTTATTACAGGATAATAATGGCCATAGTTGTATAAGTAGTAAGGTAAAATTACATCATGACTTGCATTAGCAGTATGAGATTATGTCCTGATTAATGCACAATTAACTTGTCTTGGGTACAACACATGTTTGTAGGTGGCCAGATGGGTTACACCATGTCATGCTCACATATGCAGCATTTGTCACTTCCTCCTGACTTTCTACTTTATCTCTAGAAGTCAGATGGCTAAAGAAAATCCATAGACACCAAAGTGCCTTAATACAGAGCCATCTAATATCAGGATACGAGTAAGAGACCCTTGGAGGTAACAACTGGGACATTTTAAACACATGCATGAGTCCTGTTCCTCTCTACAAGTTGGGAGCCTCATCCATAGTTCCAGGGAGACACCTCCAGGGTGAGAGCAACAACCTTAACTGCTCTTCTGCTGGCAGGCACCAGTCACCTGAACTGCTTTCAGAGCTGTATATCACAGTTCCTACTCCCAAGAGAAAGCCCTCAACACACGAAATCACTGTGGATGAAGAATTGCTTTGCTCCTTTTCAGTTCTAATTTTTCAGGGGAAATAATTAAGCTACAGGGAGAGATGAGAAGGATTTTTACTTTTAATTGTAATTACCGATGGAGGTGTTTGAACTTCACCTGAACTCCTCCCTAAATGCAGGACTGGGTCATTTGTCCATGTGCTGGCATGCATGTTTGCCTCTTCATACTCTCCCTCCCTCTGTTTTTTGGAGGTTATTTTAATGTTCAGTGTGTGCAACTGCACATCTGGGTATGTGCAAACATAAAGTGAGGCAATTGAAGGGGAAAAAAAGACCTCCAAGTTTTAATCCTTCTTCTATCACAAACTCGGTATTTGCCCTTGCGAAGCCCATTTTAATTTCTTACAGGTTTCTCGGCCTGAAGTGGCAGGGAGGGATATTACGTGGTTATGCCAGCCTACCTCACACTGTATATGATACTCAATTAGCTGTTTGAAGTTATAAATTGCTGAGTGATGACAGAACATAACTTCTCAAAATAAATAGCATCAGACTTTTTTTTTTGCACACTTTTTAGTACTGAAATATACCAGAAAGGGTTGGCTAACTTTGATCCTTCCTGTACTTTATTTTCATGTTTGATGGTACTCCCTGGTTTCAACACCAAATGATGGTCATTTTCCAGTACTTCCAGTTTAGAAGCAAGAGCTTGTATAATAAGGGAAAAAACCCTAAACATTCTCTCGTCTTGAAATGTCTTTTCCAGATGACAATATTGAGTACTTGGATATAGGGCACTCAGAATTTGGGAAATGCAGATGTTGGTCCCAGTTGTGCGCATTTTTAGTGTTCAAGGGATAAAAGGAACCATATTATATTTGGATTTTACTATTAGAATATTTTCATGTTCTCTAGAATTTCTTCTGCTGAACAGAATTTAGCAGAGTATAAATATTGTTTAACATCTGCATGTCTACAAAATACCCTGTTTGTTAGCATGCTTGTATCAAACAACTTGCTTTTACCAAACAGTTCCAAGACAGACGTGCAGTTCATCATTTCCATCCCTGACATTTTTGATGCTGGGATGATTATCTGGGCTCATTTTAGATTATAATTCTCTGTCTAGAGTAGAAATTTGACTCTTTACTGTACAGAGTCTATTTTTGTCATTAGAAATTCACTTTATTTTGCCTGAGTCTCCGTTTTCAGTATATCCTGAGAGATACCATCAGGAGATGATGCTATACAAAGCCATCCAAGGCTTCATTTACACAAGCAAAAATGAAAAGTGACATCAGCATCTATTTGAGATTTAAGGCCTGATACAAAGCATTCAAATAAGTTTTTACATTAGCATTAAGCCTGTGTTTGAGTGCACACTAGGCCTTGGACTAACATAGGAAAGACCAGAATCTGGTGTGCTCCCTTTGAACTGTAGCTGAAAACTCATGTATTATTAAAAATAAAATCATTCTCTCTCATTCTTCAGGAGTGGTTTGTGTGTCTCTTGAAGTACTTCAAGATGACAGGAGAGATTTTCAATTACACCAGCTGAAATAACTGACTTGCTCTTCATTTGTAAGAGTGAATTTAAGATTCAGTGGTACATCAGTGCTTACATTGGCCATGGGCAAAGATAGAAAGAAAACGGATAATTTCCTTCATTAGTAATATCACTAATAAAAAGATTTGTCAAGTCTGAAAATGTAAATAGATTAGACTCGGGGCATGTTGAGAATTCAGGCAAAATACTTTGCATTGAAGTAGTTCATTGACAAGTCTGAAACATTTCCATGTTACACTATTAAATGAAAAAAAAAAAGTAATTACATTTGAGACAGACATCCACTTCAAACTCAGAAACTCAAAAAACAAAAAAATCCCTAAATTAAAAACCTCCAATCATGACATTCTTTAGGTAATATTTTGAGAAGTTAAAAAAAAAAAAAAAAAAAAAAAAAAAAAAAAAAAGGAAAGAAATTCTTCAATGGGTTTTGCATTGCAAACAGGTATTCTTCCCAAAAAAAAAAGAAGTTTTGTGCAGAACTTTGTCCAAGCATACAATTACTTTTTGCTGTTGCTCTTAAGACATCACAGCTGAGAGAGAACCAGCATAATCACTGGCTCACACCCGTGTTCATTCCCAAATTACTTTCTCAAAGGCTGGAGCCTTCCCAAACTCAGCCATAGATACCTGGTTTGCCCTTTGAACACTTTCCTACCAGGTAAATCAAAGGAAGGCACACTGTGCAGGTGGCACCAGCTCCACTGTGTGGGAGGGCTACACACATACTACTTAATTTTGCTTTTTGAAATTCCCTCTCAGCCCCCATTATTGACGTCTAGGCAGGAAGCCTGTGAGAGCTGAAGGGATGTGACATCCATGACTAAGACAGTTAATATGCCTCGTCACAAAGCCATGAAGACGAGCCAGGTAGCAGCTCGCCTGTTTGCATTACAGAGCAGAAACTGGAGGGGTTTGGGGTGCATCCTTCAAGCTTCAGGAGCTGCTTTGCAATGTTTTTTGAGCAAAGAGCATGCAAGGCAAACACAAGAGATTATCCCCCTCCTCCTCCAGTCTCCATCAGTCCCCAGCCCAGCCTGTAATTTGGCAAGATGAATGAAGTGTTTTCGGAGTGTCATCACTTCTGCCTCTGGCAGATTTGCTTCCCCAGTCTGCCTTTCGCCTTTTGGACCTGTCACTCAGCCCTTTGGCAGAGGGGAGGAGGGGGAGGGAGGAGGAAATCATCTTTTTGCTAATCACCTATCACAAGCAATGAAATCCCGCAGGCTCCGTGCCAGCTAGGTACATTTCAAAGGGAAATTGAGGGGGGCAAAGTGTCACTCAAGGCAGATATTTATGAAAGATGACAGTTTGCAAATATCTCAATCTTGGACAAGGCTGCTCTGGTGACACAGAGGAGTGTTGCAAAATTGGAAGAGTCAGCAGCCAACATTTATTTCATCAGGACCTGTCCAATCTTCAGTGATCGCTTGACAGTCTGGGGATTGCTGGCACAAGCCAGCCTCCTTCCATTGGTCGCCTTCCTTTAGTTTGCATGGATCAGTCTAAAGAGTTGTAATAAATATGTAAAGGAGGATAAGAGGAGTAGTTTTGTGGAGCTGCATCCTCAATGGGAGAACCAGCACAAAGCTGCACTACCCTTTTTAGCTATGCCAAATAGCAGCAGTGGTAATTACATCTCTATTGATTGCTCCTGCATAGGAGCAATGAGATATAGGCCCCATCTTGCTTGTGGAGACCCCCCATGACTCCCAGGCTCTCCCCATTGCCACAGCAGTTGCTACAGCAGCAATGGCTTCTCCGAGGGACTTGTCTCCTGTCACGCCCTGCTATGGGGGTACTACAGGAGAGATGCCCTTTCTTCCCTCGGGGCTGGAGGGCAGCATTAAAAATTTGCTACTTGTGCAGGAATGAGAAGAATTATCTAGAAACTCATTTCCAAGCACTGAATAGGCTGAGGAGTTCATCTGGCTCCCACTCTCCACATCCTGAGGTAGCTGCTACCAGCTGCCAGCACTAAGGGCTCCAGAGCCATCCCTGTGCCATCACTGATCAATGCAAGGGTGTATTTCTCCTCTGTTTCTCTTAGCTCTCTGAGTGAAGAGTCTGTGGGTGCTGTTTTGGGCCATGGAAGTTGACCTGGACAAAGGAAAGGGATGCAGTGCCTCAGGTAGGACTGAAGGTGTGGGAATATGGTCACCACAAGGGAGGGAGGTGGGCAGAAGGCCAGAGAACTGAGCAGGTAGAAGGAGAAGAAACAGTGAAGAGGAGCTGCACTCACATACAGGGGAATGGGGTCAGAGAAGGGCAGTGGGATGAAGGCTACTGGTGGATTGCCCTGCTATAGGCTGCAAGAGCAAGGAAGGCACATACCAGTGCTCCTCCCATTCGCCATCCAGCAGGACAATGTTCCTACAGGTCACATTCCAGCACTGCCTTGCTGCCTTGGTCTGTAGCTTAAAGCTTTGAGGACTTGAATCACTGAACACAGGGTACATGCTTCTGCTTCTTAAGTGCCCCTGTCATTCTTCTTTCCTGTGTAACAAACTACTTCAGAGAATAGTAAGACAAAAACACTATCTCCTACAGGAGCCATAGCCCCACAGACTGAATTATGCTGCTGTGGGCTGAAAAGCAGAAAACAACTTCTGAAATGCTGTCTTAGAAAGGTCTGACTTAAGTGAAGTTATTGACAGCAGCAAAGGAACCAATGCAGCTGTTGGCACAAAACCTGGAATTTCCAAGTGAGGACATTTCCTTTCTTATAACAAAGAGTTATAGATGATGGTTGGAATAGTCCTAGATCAATATTCACTATTTTCATGGGCAAATATAAGGCCTAAAAAGAGAGAGGCTGATTCAGCTACTTGCTTTGTGGTGTTTTCTTGCATCTTATGCACTGAGGGTATGTGTATGTGTGACTCATGGGGAATAACATGGATGGAGGTGGATTATGTTAGCAGAATGCAAAACTGCTCCTCTGTTTTAGGGTTTTAGCAATTCAGTTGAAATGGATCTTGAATTCAATTAAAGGCCTTGTTCTTCTTTATGCCTTGCATATCTTGGAATTCTGCATAATTTAAGCTGAACTGTGACAAAAAAACAGCATTCTATTTAGTCATCAAAAAGTGTGTTCTCTGAGACCTCTGAGTTCACTGAAGATGCACATGGATGACGTGGTAAGATGAGAGCTTCTGATGAGAGAAGCTACCCTTGCTTTTAGCCTAATATATTGCCTAGTATGTTCTGAGAAAAGATATAACTCATGGATGTCAGTAGGACTCTCAAATTTAACAGTGAAAGGGAAGAAAATGTACAAACAAAGTCTACTTATTCAGAGCCCAACAATGTGAAGTGGGAATATTCACAGAGGCTCTTAAGAAGTGCAACTTGCTTTTCATAAATGCTCAGTTCAGTGATGTTTACAGGTGTGCTGAGGCAGTGCACTTGTGAACTAGGCCCTAAGGTTAATTTTATGCTGGCAGAATGGTAAAAGTTGCAGTTGTCTGCATTGTTTGCTGCAGTAGCCTGTTCAAACTGGCATGGAGAATGTTTCCACAAGTTTCTCCTTTGGCTTCCCCTGGCAGCCCACAGAGAAGTCATCAGCTGAGTGGGCTAACTGAGATAGAGGTTAGCACCCTCCCTTTATTCTATTGCAAATATCTTTGCCAAAACAAATTATTCTTACCCAAGCATTCTTGGATAAATCTTCCATCACTGGGGAAAAAAAATGAAGTGCTATAAAAGGCTAGTTAATCACTGCATATCCAGCAAGGAGCAGAAGGCTATTCCACAGTAATTGGAGTTATGTTCATTATTCTTCTTTTCAATTACATTCCAAAATCAAATAACAACTTGCCTTTTAGACAGTTTCATGATCTAAATCCCAGTTCTATAATTTTTACTTAGTGCTTGCTTACACAGAAGTTCTCCTTGATTGTAATGGCCTCTTAGCTTCTTGAAGAAACTTGCTGAAAGAAAGAAATTTAAAAAGTTTTGGTCTTCGAAACAGCAGAATCCCAAGCTGTCCACACAAATGCACATGTAGTTATTGCAAGTCACCTGTCCTGTTATTTAAATCTATATTCAAATAACTGCTTTTCAGGTGCCATCGTGACACCAATGAAATGCACAGCCGTGCATCTGTTCATGTATAGGGGTTGATTACTGGTATCCTGTAACACAGGCCATTGCTGTTACTGCAGAGGACACAGAATAATTCTTAATAATTATTAAACAGTTGATGAAAAAATTAACGGCTGCATCTAAACTATGCAAAGTAGGTGCACAGTCTAGTTGTTTAGTGGCCTTCATGGAATTATTGGCTGTGCTCTGATTCGAGAGCTGCTGAACTGACTTTGTACTGGAGTGTGCAGGGAAAATGTCGTCAGAGGATTTTGGTTCTGGAAAACAATGTAAGAATTGTGGTTACCCTCTGGATAAGGATACCAGGCTGCTGACAGTTATGAACACATCTTTCTTGTGAGGCTTCTGGTTATTTTCCTCAATTGTTCCTGTACGTAGGAGTCAGCACTCACACAACTATCTGTATGTATATGTATCCTTATGTCAACACTAATCTTCTTGGCAAGACAGACACCAGGTAGTAAGAAGGTGCTTCTGCTTCTCAAATCAACAAAATTCCATCTCTTCTGGAGGCATAAAAATGAAACTGTCTGTAGAAAGTTGTGTGCCTGCATCCGTCTTCATACCACATACTCAGTCCCATAGTCCTCTGAAACATCTCTTGCCTTGAAGGAAGGGTACTTCCAACAAACAAACAAAAAAAGGCAAAACCCACAACCCAAACTCGCAATGTTATTCAATGGAATTCATCCCACAGGACAGGAACTCCCATACAGGTCAGGGGGAAAAAAATACCACCTCCCTTTCTGAATATCACTTTTCATATGGTAAATCCCTCAGAGTCTTTATTGTGGAATGAATAATAGATTAATCATTCCTCTGTGTGCAATGCTGGGGCTCTCTAATGTCACTGATTATTCTATATTGAATAAATAGTGTTGCTAGGTTGATATGTTTAAGGCAAATGAGATGCTTATTGGTATCCAAGAAGCCAGTTAACAAGATCCATTTTCCTCCATTGACTTCTACTCATGTATTAATGAGGTTCAAAAATGTCTTTTCTGTGTGTATCAGATAAACGTGCCTTTGTTATTCCCAAGAAGCACACAAATATTTGCTCCATTTATGTTTGTATTAATGTGTCACTGAAGCTAAATCTTCAGAAAGGGAATAAATACCATATCCATTAAGCCACTTAAGGGGAGAGTCCTGCAAAACTGTGCTGCAGTTGTTGCCATGGCAAACATCCATATTTAGGGAATTGTGTGGCATCAACTCTAGCATGAAGGACCAGAAGAGGGAAATGGACTTCTCCCTAGAAAAGTTTCACCTTATTATATGTATTTAAAAAAGTTCAGTGGCTGAACAGGCCCTGTATTGAATGGTAGTTCAAGTGTGCAAAGTGAGGAAATGCAGAACAACCTGGAGGATGTGCAGAGGAAGGAAGAGAACAGAGAACAAAGAATAACTCTTGGGTGTAAGTGTCAAGTTCTCCTGGGCTGCAGAGTTTTTCCCCATTAAGAGGAAAAAAGCTACTCCATAAAACTAAGTCTTGCACAGTTTTGTTATGCTAGTCATTTTCCCTTGTCCAAAAGTAGTCTTTAGTAGGAAAATGTGTTTTCTTCTCATGGACACATGAGTTTTGCATTTTTTGTCCTTGACTTTTCCTGCAATGTCTGTGGGCATCTAGAAAGCCATTAGACTGAGCTGAAAGACATCACAACTGTAAACTTCACATGGGGGAGTAGATTTGCCTTATCTTGAAATCATAGTTAGGATTGTGTGATCTTTCCCATGGCTTGGAGTGATTCTTTCTGTTTAAATTGCTTAAAAGTTTGTCTTGTAGCAACAAATATGCCAGCACACTTTCAAGTTCAATTGTGAAGAAGTTTCTCAGTTTAAAAATCAGGAAAAAAATCCTGAGAGAGTACAGAGGGGGGGTTCTGTGTTGTTGTATGACACAATCTATTTTGATTTGTAATTGAAAAATATCTCCAAATCAATTTAAATTTTACTATGTTTTCTATCAAGATAAATTAATAAGTTAACTAAGAAAGGTGTTAAGAATGTTTCTGTGCTACAGCATTTTACAAGATTATACATATTAGGAAAATACTATAAGTCACTTCTAAGATGCTACCTCTAAGTTTTGGGTTTACTTGAAGACTTTGTGTGGTTCAACTAACTGGATGAAAGAAAACTCATAAACATGCTTTAAAAATAACATAGCAAGGTCTAAAATAAAATCCTGACTGACTTCGTGCTTGTTTAGGAATGTGGACATCTTGAGGTTGAATGGAGAATGAATTACACATGAAAGGTAGGACAAGGGAGGAAATATTAATATATAAGAAAGTCAAGGAGTTTACTCTTTTTCTTCACCTGCCTAGAGCAAATTTCCTGAAAACATCTGTGAATGCTGTATAATTGGAAAGCAGACCTGGGCCCATACTGTGCAGGAAGCTCCAATCTTTGTCTGCAGTGCTGGATGCAATATCAGGATGGTGGCAGGGTGAAGGGTATCTCCTACATATAAACCCAGATACCTGTTTTCTTTTTCTGGTGAGAGGGAAAGAGGAAACTGGGAACCAAGTTGAGGAACACCTGGGAACCATATGGAATGTACCAATTTTTTTTTTTTTAATTAAACTTTGTAGCTCAGTTTCAAACATTGCAATAACTTAATACAGAATAAAACTTTACTGGATTCAGTGTAATAAAGCCCCCCGAATATTCACACATTGCCTACAAATGGCAATTGTCTTCTAGTGCAAGCTGAAAGGATTGCTGTTTCCCTGTGGCCCAGATCCAAACCCACAAAGTCAGTAGGGGAGGGTCTCCAGCCAGATCAGGTCGGAGGCTGATTGATATCTCAGACCTTCCTGAATGTTTTTCAAATATATCAGACTAAAAATGAGTCATTCTCCAGACACTGGAATGTTAGCAAAGAGTAGAGGTCAGACTCCTCCAACTGATGCTTTTGTTTACAGTTTGTGTTCAAGAAGGGGATCTATTTTCACTGACAGCTTGTTCATACCTTGACTCTTATGTAGGCCTATCTGAGGACATTCCACATGACGGAAATACAATGAGAAGAGCCTTCCCTTCAACATGTCCAAATGTCTGGTAAAATATCGATACATGGGGAGTCATTCTCAGTCCTGGTTCAGACTCCTGCCTGAGCAGAATCCACTTCAGCTCATTGCTTTTCCAAGCGAAGTCTGACTGGTTCGAGCCAGAGGTTTTCCAGCAACAGACCAAGTTCCCAAGCTAAGCTCCTCCTGGTTTGTTTCCTTATGTCTTTCATTTCATGGGTTGCCAGACAGGGTCCTGTGCCATGCTAAATGTCATTGATTACAAGCTACCTTTTCAATTACTGCTATTAAGACAGAACAGTTAGATATACTAAAACATGGGTTTAATCTTCATTCCCAACTGATATTCTTGCAGCACGGAAATTTTAGAGATTGCAGTTTTCACTCCTTTTCATCTAATGTTTTATTAGAAATACAGGAAAGAAAAAAGCAAGACACATTCTCACTTCTTTGTTTTCTAAATCTGTCAATTGAAAGTTACTAGTTTCTTATAATAAAAGTTGGGGGTTAGGAGATTATTTTAGCTCATCCAGCTCTGAAAACTGAGAACATGAACTGCATTTGCGTCTGGTTTTGTGTAATAGAGTATTTCTTGTTTCACAGTCTGGGGTGTTCATCCTATAAGGTTTCTGAGTTGAGACTCCAAATTCTTACAAGAATTCTTGCAAGAATTTTGAAACTCCAAATTCTTACAAGAGGCTGGTTTGGTTACCTCTTAAAGTTGCTTTAAACTGATCATACAAGCCAATACTCAGCATGAGTCATTTGACTTGCAACCTGCAGTGTCTGCATTTCTCTAATAAACTGTAACTCAGTTGGAATCTTCTATAACTTATAGAGAATTCGAAATCAAGTTTCACATAAGTTTATTTCAAGGGACCATCCAGTATTTGATTCAAAAACATAATCCTGCAGTCCTAGAAAATCACGGGGCGTATTTTCTCGACTGACTGACAGTCTTGCAGATACTTATAAGCACTCAGTACCTAATGAAAACCAAGCTTAGAGAGTGTTCCATCTCATTTCTCCCATCCTAAAAGGCATATCTTTCACATAGGTATGAAAGGATATAAAA
Organism: Serilophus lunatus; assembly: GCA_013399895.1. NCBI lineage: Eukaryota > Metazoa > Chordata > Aves > Passeriformes > Eurylaimidae > Serilophus > Serilophus lunatus. Next base: position 2,473,038 of record VXBA01004859.1, on the reverse strand, counting down.
GGATAATTACAGGAAAAAGGCAAATGTGATTGTGTTTTTCATTGTAGGGCACAGAGAGGGGAGATAAAACTCCTGGGTCTTTGATTTTATTTTTTTTTTTTATCTGTATGCAATTACATAAGTCTACTTCAAAGAGAAGCAGGGTATGAAGCAGTAGTTTGAGATTTTGTGATGGAGATCAGCAAATCAATAGGTAGAAGGACACTCACAGGAAGGTTATTCTGCAGATGAAGTGGTTACTACTTATTTTGTTAGGAATATCTTGTACACCTAGGGCAGGAAAACAGAGGGATGTTATATCCCTGATTTGATTCCTCAGAAGTGTTCAGAATAAATTGCATCTAATGACTGGCTCTAAAAAGAAAATCATAAAAATGCAAGACTGCCACCAGTACCTTTGAAACGCTTGCTTTGAGAATTTGTGTCTGGGAGACTTTAACTTCTGAGTAGCCCACTGGAGTCAGCCAGAACAGCACAGATGAGTGTGAGGGGAAGGCAAGGCTGGCTAATTGAAAACTGGGAGCACTTTGCAAATACTATTACATGAAATGTGAGAAGTGTAACGTGGCAGAAACAAGGCAACGCCTGGTGTAAGCAGTTAATTGTGTTGTACAGTGGTGTGTTAGAGCAGCACACTTTGTTAGAACCTGATCTACTGCCATTTCCAGCCTCCTCGTCCCCTTGCTGGCTTGGGTTACAGAGATGACCATTTGGGTGAGAGTGTCCCCAGGGGAGCCAGCTCACATTAACCTGAACATTTCCTCTGTTTGATGTGCCTTTATCATACTGCAGCAGCTCAATGTCTCCAGTTTTTTTTTTTTTGTTTTTTTTTTACTAATGCACAGCAGTGATTTGTTAAAAGAGAATTTATTTAATTCAGGGTGAATATGGGCTTTTAACATAAAAGCCCAGCTAGTTTGTACCTGTAAATGAGGGGAGCTTATTTGTCTCCTACTGCCAGTGTCAGCTGGGGGCCAGAAGTGCTGTTTTCCGTAAATATCTTTTAGGCTTTATGTAGTATTATTCAGGGGGAAAGGGAACAGAGAAGACCAGATTTCTTTTTCACAAAGTTACTGAAACAAGCAGGTAATAATTCTCTATCGCCACCCTAATGCTGCTGTTTCTGTTTCAGTGGCTGTAATCAAATCCAAACCCCAATATTGATGCAGTTATGCAGTTATCTCCATCCTTATACCTCTCTCTCCTTTGGTGTAGTTTTAAACTTTCCTCAGTTCTGTCTGTGTTTCCTCTTTAAAAATAGTTGGTACGGTTGAGGGATGGGCTTCCTCCTGAACTTAGATTGTGAAACCTTCGCTACAATAACAAAAATTTAAAACAGTAGTTCTTGAAAAGTGAATGAAACTCCCGGAATTCCCCCATTTCTGTTACCGTGAAAATTACAGAAGGCTAGGGAAACAACTATCCATCTGTTTATAGTGTAGGCATTAATAATTAAACAGATGTAGAGTATTTTGATATTTGGGGGACATTTTCCAAAACAACCCTGTTTTGTTTAGGAAACAGAAGTGATGTAGTTGAATTTTTTGTTTTGATGTGGGATGAAAAGTAAAGGATCGTATGTGAACCTTTCTCAGTGTGGATGACATGGATAATTCCAAGCTGTTTTTTATAGCCATATTAAAATTTGAAGTATTCTTGCTAGGGCAGATTACGTGGCCTCCAAGCCCCATAGTTTCCTCAGAACCTCTAGGAATAACTTGAATTAGTACCAGACATTGCAATCTTGAGCCCGGAATGGGAAATCAGTGTTATTAATGTGGATTTGTGAACTATACTACAACCACTTAAACCATTTTAACTAAACTATACTTTTTCTGTTGCTTTACTGTATTGTGTCTGTAGTCAGACATTTAACAGCCTGTGTAAGTGTGGCAATGAACCCAGACCAAGGCACAACATCCCCATTCTGGGAGAAATACTAATAATTTAACTAAATTCTGATAGATTCATTGTTCTATACCAATGTGCCTGTGTCTCTGGTCTCACAATTCAGACAGAACCATTGTATTGCTTGGCTTTTAAGTTGCTTTATGGACTTTAGACATGCTCTACATACTTACAAAAGCCACGGTTCATCTCCCAGCCCTAGCCTTGCCCAGTGAGCTAATTTTCTTCAAGATCATTAGGCAAAATTTTGCTGCAGCCTTCAGAAACTCCTGCTTACCTGTTGACTTCTTCGAGCAGAGCACAAACCTCTGAGCCTGCAAAGAACTGAGGCCTTTTCCAGCAAGAAGGTGCAGAAATAAAGACACTGGAGGCAAGTCACTACAAAATGCGTATCAGAGATGTTCACTGAGGGATAAACCCAGCAGGTTCTTCTTATAATTCTCGCCTGTGGATCAAACTCATGACACTTCCTGACATGCAGATGGGCTTGACTGGGCATTGCTGTAAATTATACATAATGCAACAATGAGTACTAAAACTAGCCCCAGTAAGGCTGCCGACAAAGAATAAAGTATATGCTCTCCCTATGTGGTTTTTCAAAAATGAATTATGCTATTAAGTGCCAAGAAGAAAATTAGCTATGAGCTTTTAAATTTAAAATGATCCCCTTTTTAATTGTAAAACAGTGGCACTTAACTGCTATTGATCCAACAGAGACACATTAGGGAACAGGGTCACCATAACTGTTAATATTCACTGCTTAGTGAAAGAGCATCAAAGGACATTTTAATGTCACAGACTTTCTTGGGGAGTTTTTAAAGAAAGCTTAAATCGGCCAGCCTATGAATGAAAAGGACATGAGGTAGACAAATGTAGAAACAAATGTGATAGCAATTTTCTGCTAATCAAATTGTAACTCAGAATTGATTTTTAGACAAAAGTTTATGTCATATAGATTTCCAAGGCATAACGACATTTAAAAATCCAGAGTGTGTACTTTTTGTAGACCAGAACTTTATAAAAATGGTCATCAGGGAAGGAAGGTTTATTTACTGCAGATGCATTAGCTGGTAGCAAGTTCTGTGGCTGTTGCTTGGACCATTCCTACTCCATGACTTGGAATATGAGTAAATGGGGAACCCCATTCAAGGGCTTACAAGTATTTTAGCTGATACTCCAATGGAACTGCCTACTCTAAAAATCTGTCCCAAGGTGACCACACAAAATCGAAGCTTCAATTCCCCAACCCTGACTAGCAGTGCCTATGAATTTGGCAGGCCTTGCAGCATTATTATCTGTAGTAGTGGCCACACAATCTTTTTCCAGCTGCTAATGGATCGTTTTCAATGGTCATAATCTTTTCAAGTAAAAAGTTTTAAGTTGTAAAATTTTCTTCATTTTTCCAGTGGGATCACATCCTTCAGAACTTTTTTTTAGACTATGAATTTGAGTTTTACTAGCAGTGCTAACTCAAATAACTTTGTTACATATGTGGCTCTACTGTAGCCAGATTTTAGTTAACATTCCAGGAATAAATGGATTTGGTAATCTTTTATTCTAAGAACTCCAAGGAAGTACTTAGAGGAATTCCCTGTAGCCAGTTATTCATGATAACTTAAGCATGAAAGTAATCAAGCTATTGATCTTTTCAGCTTCTTCCTCCAATTTTCATAATAAAACATTAAGAATACAGGGGGAGTCTTTGAAAATGAAAACACCTTTTGGAGAGGGTGTACTGAGGAAATTATCCATTTTGAATGGGGAAGGTGATAACTGTGCTCAGTTTTGGATGCAGCTACCATGTAGTGTCTCTAGACTGCAAACTCCTCAGACTAGGGGTTGGCATCACCATGTGTGATTGTACATGATATAATGGCCTTCCTAACACAGGGTTAGATGTGTATCAATAATACTGTTTAAGGAAAGAAAGAAGCAATAATTCACCTCTATTCAAAAGTCAGTGCTTCAGCTATTAAAATGAACAGAACAGGAGAATCTTTCCTAAATGCACCAACAACAAACCCAGAGCTGAAAAAAATTTAATATGATCAGGGAGGTTCCTTCAATTTAAAATAAAATAAAACAAGGGTAATTGCCATGCACAAGGAACAGCTTCCTGCCATTTAGGGGCAGCTCAGAGAAACCTTTTATCCACAAAGACCTTATATGAGAAGTTTGAATGGGGGATGCTTTTATCCTGCAGGATGGAATTTGATAACTAGGCTCTGTACCTCTTTCACTTGTGGGTTATTAGGTCTCTTTCACTCTTGGGATCAGTATAGTTTATGGTTTGTGTAGGAACAGATAGTTCTTGTCTCTGTTGTGAAGACAGTGTGGTTGTAGGAGCCCTCCTGGGACTTTTATAATGATCAGTACAGAAAACTCAAGTCTATCCTGGAGCGGGAAAGTGCATCGTTTAATGAAAACGTTGTCTGTTATTAATAGAGTGATGGTAGAACTGAGGAAGAAGCAGGCCTGGGGGGCCTTTGGGTCTTCAGCTAAGTGTTTCTACTCTGCTTCTCTCTTTTTTTTTTTTTTTTCTTCCCAACCCCTGGAAAAGAGCAGTTACAGTAACCTGAAGGAAGAGATACAATCAAGAGACAGCCTAGAGCAAGAAAAGGTCTCTGTTGTTTTCCAGTGAGGTCATTTGTAGTTCACAAAGCAAGGTCAGACGGATGAGACTGCTGCAGGCTCTACATGCAGTCACTATCACTAAAAGTTAAATTTCCAATTTTTTTCTTACATGTCTTGCTGTATTTTGTTGGGGCCTGCACGGGTCTGTTATTACAGAGCATCTTATCAACTGTATTCTCTGTAACAAGCAAATGTGTTTTCCTGACTTCCAGAGACTTGTTTTCTTGATCATGCAATGGGACATCAAGGGATAATCACCCAGGAAAGGGCACGCCTGGGACTTTAACCCATAAACTACGAGACAGACTGAGATTACAGTTGCTCGTTCAGTGACATTGCTGGGTAATCACTGGCATAAGTTCTGATCTTTCTCTCGTTTTTGTCCATATTTAATTGTCTGCTAATGTCCAATAGGAAAGTGGAAGGTTTCCATAAATCCGTAGGTATGGGAAGTGTTCCTTACGTAGCCCATTGTAAATGAAGGAATATTTAAATTATTCAGGAGGAATATCTGCACCTGCATGTAGCACCTAGCAGAGTACATCTCTTCTTAAAATTAAGGCAGGGTGAAGATCAAACAAGTTTTTTTATCTTTTTGCTGAGATAGTGAAAACCAATTCGAACATGTGCATAAACACACATCCATTGTATATACACATAATTTGCACCTGTATATATTAGTTTTCTTAAGAAAAATTCCTCTACACAGTTTGGTAAAGACATTTTGCAACTACAGTGTTTTAATCAGTCCTCAACATGTGATATATATATATATATATATATATAAACAATAAGTGACAAACTGAATCACTGTTGGCTGAACTTCTAGATGATGAACATGCTTTGAAATGATTTCTTCTGGGCAGTCAATCCTGCAAGGCACTGGTGACTGAGACAGAATCCAAAAAATCCTTATGCATACACTTAATTGTAACTAGATGCCAATATCTCTCTCAAAATCAGTAACCTAAAAGGCTTAACCTACAGAAAAAAAAATTTTAAAATGAATGTACATTTTTGATATTTTGATTGTTTTCTTTGCCAAGAAAAATATGGAGGGTATATATGAGTATGCTTAAAATTGTATGTGTGTAAGTATTTTGGTAGACTAGGCCAAAGCATTCAGCAGACTTGAGCTTTCTAGGGCTTGATTTTGATAGATTCTAGTGTGTGATTCCTTCTCCTTTAAAAGGGATTCCTTGAGGAGTTAGGTACCACTCTGAGTAAGGATGTTAGAAACTGGCCCATAATGTTGATAAATCACTTCTAACAGCTGTTTACCATTAAACTGTATCTAACACACTGCAAATACTGGAAATACACTGGGCCACAAAATATGTGAGAGTGATATTCATGTAATGCCAGATTGTGCACACATGTTAGTGAAGAGTTATCCACTGGGAAGTCTCCCTGAACTTACTCAGATAAGTAAGGTCCTGCAAGACAGAAAGGTTGCACAATTAAGCCCTCAATAACTTGATTTATAAGCAAACCACCCTGAGAATGCTCCAAGGGGGTCTCCAAAAATATCATATATTTTCTTACTCAGAATATATTTAAAAATGTTCTCTTAGAACTTTTTTTAAAAAATGAAAGAAGAAATCCATGTAAACCCAAAACAAAAAAGGACAGTGCTTATGGGTGAGGGCAGAGTGTGAAATAAAGGAAACACAGTGTGGGGTAACACTGCTTGGCAACGAAGATGAATGGTGTCATTTACAATCCAGTTCTCTCTATCTGGTGGGTTTGTAACTTTTTACAGATGAAGTGGTTTGAGCTGTTTGTATCATATACATTCTAGGGAGTATCATAATGTCCTCAGCAGTCAGATTCAGGAGTGTATATGGTCCGCTCAAGATAAAGAATTATCATGCAAGTCTTGGAGATCTAACTGAGCAGAAGTCACTAATGTACATTAACTAGTGTTCTCTGAAGCTGTAGAGCTTCCTTCAAGAAGAAAGCTTGATGAAATTCATAGGCAGAGAATGATTTGAGTTGAAGGGACCTTAAAGCTCATCTCGTTCCAGCCCTCCTGCCATGGGCAGGGACACCTTCCATTAGATCAGGTTGCTCAAAGCCCTGTCCAGCCTGGCCTTGAATACTTCCAGGGATGGGGCAGCCACAAGTTACTGGGTAACCTGTTTCAGTGCCTTGACACCCAGACAGAAAAGAATTCATTCCTTTTATCTAGTTTAAATCTGCCCTCTGTCAACTTAAAGCCATTCCTCCTTGTCCTGTCACTCCAGATCCTTGTCACAAGACCCTGTCCAGCTGTCTTGAAGATTGGGGAATTGGCATTGGAAGAGGCTCTAAAGTGCCCATGGAGCCTTGTCTTCTTCAGGCTGAACACCCTCAGCTCTCTCAGCCTGTTTCCTTAACACAGGTGTTCCAGCCCCCAGAGCATCTTTGTGGCCACCTCTGGATTCACTCCAGCAGCTCCACATCCTTCTTAGGCTGGGGGTCCCAGAGCTGGACAGAGTAGACCAGGTGGAGTCCTACCAGAGAGGAAAAGAGGAGAAGTCTCCTCCCCCAGCCTGCTGCCCCTACATCTTTTGCTGCAGCACAGGGTACAGTTCACTCTCTGGACTGCAAGTGCATGTTGCTGGGTCATGCTGAGCTGCTTGTCAGCTCTCTGGAGTTGGCCTTGTCCTTTTGCCCAGTGTTTTAATAACACTTGAATGCAGTGGTGTCTTGATGTGAAATATAGATAAATATTGTTTAGCCAGGATTTGAACATGCACTTGCAATTATTTTAATAGAATATTGAAGGATAATCCTATTCATAAAATTTAAAAAAAAGTAATTTAGAGCCTCTTTAATTTTATATACTCATTGCAAATACAGATTTATCTGTCAATTCCACAGAATTAGACCTACATAGTTATAACAGAGATAAGAAACAGACCTTGCAGACCTTAAAATATCTGAGTGAAAAACTGTTCAATCACTGAAAACAGTGATCCTCTTATTGAAAAGACTGGTAACACTTAACACACCTTCATGCATGCACACACTCAAATCTAGATTAATAATTAATTCATTACATGGTGTGGTCAGACAGGAAGCTGCAGACATAGGTAGAACATGCCCTCAGGACAGGTTTCATATGAAAAACCACAGATGTTTTAAATTGAACAATTTTTTTCATAAATGGATGGAAGTAAATCTGTATGAAAACTGAATATTTCGGGCCATTGTTTGCTGCAGCATAGCCTAGAAATCTTGTTTTGTGCAACAGCTACTCATATATAAAGGAATAAAGCACTTTTAAAATATCTGCTGGGGGTGCATTTATGTGAGAGAATATATTCATGGCTAGGGCTTGACGTAGAATAATATACCATATGGCCCCCAGTCGACTGCAGAGTTGTAATCCAGGTGTTGTGCTAACTGTTTTAATTGTGCAGTGTGGTACCTATGCCTGGGGCTCAAATTGGGAAGGGAATTGGAATGAAAACAGTGATCCTCTTGTTGAAAATGTAATTAGTTTCATAAATATAGTAGTGGACAAAGAGTAGGGGGGGAAGAGGTCCCTTTTTTAAATGTTTACCAATGCAGCTTTGCAGTTGCTCACATATGCTCAGTATTTATTGTTACTGTGAAAAGACAACTATTCAAATCCATGCTTCCCAAAATTCACTGCTTTAAAAGGAGAAACATACAGTTCCCTTCTTGCTTTTCCACATTTTTCCACAGATAAGTAATGAGCAAGTTGATAAGTGGAGTGTCCAGCTCCCATAGAAAAAGCCAAGGGCATTGCTTTTTCTGCCCCAACCTGTGGCCCTGCTCAGTGACAGAATAAAGAAGCAAAACCAATGTAAATGTGCCAAGTTTCCTTCTCTCCAATTTAAGGATTGTTCCATACCTAGAACCCACCAAAGTCTGCAATATTTTTTTTGAGTCAGGTTTCAAGTGTTTCAAAGAGCTGAACTTAGTTTTCAGAGACTGACAGGCTAAAAGATCCTCCTTTCAGGAAAGTTTTCCTGCTGTTTAAAGCATTCCCTGAATTTTGTCATGCTGCTTTCCAATGATTTCTTTGTACCTTCCTCATCACAGAGCCAAGCCAGACACAGTTTCTTTTTGGGTAGTTCTCACAGTGTCACCTGATCTCTTCCTGGTCTGTGTTGTTTGACCTACTTGTATTTTATACAGGCTTCAGGATTTCAACAGTCAAATTTTGTTTTGCTGTATTTCTGCATCCATCTATTTGTTTAATCTAAATTCTTTTGTCAAAGGAGAAAAAGGTTTTTAGCAAAACTTCCTCACTAAAGAGTACAAATTCAGATGGATATTTGCTTTCAGTATTGTCAATTTGTTCAAACTCAGAAAAAAAGTGAAATATCTGAATACTACTTCCAGAATTAGAAATACATTGTTAATTTACTGCTGATGTGTTTTGTTCTGGTTTTATTTGTGCTGACTCATCAAATTACACAAACCTTATTTATTTCAAGTGCTTAGCCAGGACTAAATATGTCCAGCTGTAAGGCCCAATAATTAGTGAATCATTTCCTCACTTAGTTTAGGATGTATCCCAAGGGAGGTGTTCCATCAGGACATTTGTTAGGGAGTTGGTGAAGTGGGTGCCACTTCAGGCGTCTCAGTAGCGGATCAACTGGTGCACAGTGAGTGCTGGTCTTTCAGACTATGAATCCTCAATACATAAAAGATAATGTATGTCTGGAAAAACTTGAGGTAGTTCTGAAAAAAAAAAAAAGTTAATGTTCCTTATGGTTTTTGGAAAACACGCACAATTTTGTACTGCTGAAACAAAATTATTGCCAAGCATCTGTAATGCCCAACTACAGAAATAAAACTGCAGAGAATAAAGAAAATACTTGGAGAGCAAATAGCCAGCAGCATTTGGAAGAAGAGTCACAGGCTGCAATTTTTCTTACAGTCTTCTTGATAATACAGAGTGCCTTAGCCTGCCAGCCAAGCAATTTAAAAAAAAAAAAATAAAAAAATTTGTAACTAAAGAAAAGACCACATTGCAGATACCTTGATAGAAGGCACAGCTTACATTTGCCTTCAGGATCCAGAAGCTGTGGAATGTCTGAAAGGGAGGGATATGTTTTGGCAGTGTTACCTGATCCATGTGTCAAGGGAAGCATTAACACCGTACTTCCATCCCTCACAGACACAGATTGATGGAAGCAGCATTCCTGTAAACAAATCACAAGGGGCCACCTCACTCTCCTCACACTGCTTCCAACCAAGCTCATCCCACAGAGCCATGTGTCCTCAGCAGTGCCTTAGGAGCCAGGCAAGACGTGACCAGTGCATTGACACTTCAGACAGCCAGATTTGTCACATTGCTTGTACCATTTTTTCCAATGTGCTGCAGTTTACGGGCCTCCTTTGTCATCACACATGTGCTGCCAGCAGAGCTTTCCAGACAGAAACTTTTCTTATGTAACATAGATCTGTTTAAAACAATAAACCAGGACTAAGATGTCAAGGGAACCACAGCACATTACTAGAGAGAAGCACATTTGAGAAAACACTTCCAAAGAAATCATGTTTGCCTTTCAAATGCTTTCCATAATGTCTTTTACTCTGTTAATTACCAGTACAATTGGTGTCTTGCAGCTCATCTTCCTTTAGATGAGCCTGCAGTGGAGCTGTAATGTGGTGTGATGTGATACAGACTTTTGCTCTTATGTGGCATCTTTCATCCCAATAATCATAAAGCAGTATACCAATAAGAACAGGCTTCCAAACTGAGAAAGACATTGCATGTTTACTTAGGGAAGCACATGAATTTTGCCGATCTCTGTAAGAAATTGTAGCGACTTCACAAATCAGATTCTGAAGAATAATCAGGCTTGGAGGGACATTACAAGACATGAGCGGGGAGAGATCACTAACGCCAGATAACCTCACAACTGTTACCTAATTCTATCATCCAGGCAGAGTCTTTCCTTCTACTGTTAGACACAAGTGGTTTTAAACTCTTCATCCTGCATGGGCAAAGTGAGATATGCATGATTAAGTTCATAATGAAGCACTGGTGGGGCCAGAGACAGCCTGCTTTGCAAACCTGCAAGGTGTACAGGTACAGTGTAGTTCACTGATCTTAATCTCCTCTCCCACTTTGACCGTGGGATTTTCTCCCTGTAAAATAACCTGTCATATCTCTGAATGTGAAAGCTGAAGAGTTTAAGGCTAGGAGTAAATGCTTAATTGTTTCAAAGCAAGAAGCACCATTTTCTCAAAGTTGAGAAATTTATCTCAAAAGTATTTGGAATGCAGTGCTGGTTGGACAGGTGGAAGTGATCCCACTTGTACAGCCAAAGCAGTGCAGAGAAGGCTAAAATAAACAGGAAAGCAGCAGTGCCAAGAGGTTGTTTGCAGAACATAAGCAGTTTGGAATAAGTCACAGCGTAGCTTGGTTGCTCAGAGTAAACATGGTAAGAGCAGAGTGATGCACACAATCGTGTCACACTATTACACCACTTGAGTGTTGGGCTGCTGGAGATGACATGTGCATTAGCAAATAGTCTGCAAGGAGAGGGTCTGTCAAGCAACACAGAAAGAACTTCCTTACTATTCTGGTTTTGAGGGGCTGCTTTTGGCTTGACTCTTTCTAGTCCTGTTAGCAGCTGGAGTGCAGTAGGTACACTCATGGCACATATCTTCTGCTTTAGATTCATCCAAGAGGAATGGATGAAGCTAAAGCAGCCCAGACCATTCCATAATTCCAGCCAAGGCACAGTAAGGAGCATTAATTAGAAGCATACTCCTGAAACCAACTAAAATGCTAATGCATATGCACTTGGCATCATTCAAAGGTCTTCGAGAGCTGTGACCGAAGCAGCACAGCATATGTAGTTAGCAGGATGCCTGTTCCCTCAGTAACTCTCAGCTGCTTAATTTTAACTATTTAACATGTACTGTTGGGGCAGAGATCTTGGGTGCTCTGTTNGGAAAACCCTCCAAAATGGTGACCTTTCTGAAGGCTGCGCTGTAAGTTTGGCTCATAAAGAGGCAGCAGGGAATCCAGGAGGAGACTATGAATACCTCAGCAACAGCAAAAACTCAGATTAGGGCTCACACCTGGTTAGAAACAAAATAATGCAAACAGGAGACTGAATACCATAGGCTTCATATGATCCATTCCTCCCCAAACAAGCTGCTTGTTTACACAGCAGTCTGTGTTTTCCGTGGTAATGAGGTGTAACTTTTCCCTGTCCTCCCACTTGCACACTGCATTTTACAATGGCAAGAAGAGCTACATTGTTTTGCACGACTTCACTGCAGGTGAGAAAGTTCAGAGCCCAGAAGAGGCATGAGAGGGAACAGCCCACACATGTCTGCCAGCCCCACACTTCGTCCTGCAGAACAGGAGGGTGCACTTCAACCACCTACACACAAGGGTAGGTCCAGTTTTCACCCAAAGCCTTCACTTCACTGCTGCATTCCCCACAGTGTAAAAATACCCCACGTTCTCAGCTTACACACTGCTATTTATAATCTTTGTGTGATGCCAGACATGTGCATATATCAGTATGACACTTTCAGAAAGCAATGCTGCTATTTTAGCAGCCCTCTAATGAACAGCATGGGCAAAGCCACCTAGACAAGCCGATTGAGAAAAGTGATGAGGAGGGAGGGCTGTGGTGGTCTGCTAGTTGTTGGAGTTTTTTTCCTAAAGTATTAGGCGCTTTTTTTTTCTTTTTTTTTTACACTTTCTTGCCACTAAGAGTAATCTTATATGGCCCCTTTCTTCCCTGGCAGTCCTTCCTCCCCCTTGCACCCAGCACCCCTCCCCCAGATGTCTTGATTAGTGGCTGTGTGTATGCTGGTCAGATTCTGGGATTAATGATGGCTAATTTGTCTGAGGTTGGTACAGCCTAGCCAGCAGGCTCTCTACCACCAGCTTTTGCTGCCATATGGGTAGAAGCAGCTGTTTCAATTACTTTCTGTGCCCAGATGTGTCAGACGAGACACCAGTGCTCTGCGGGGTACGTTCAGCCGCTCGGCAGCTAATTACTTCAATCGCGTGTCGAAGCATGATGCTGTGTGCTGTAAAAGGGGGTTTGAGAACAGCCGAGTGCCAGCTGTCAGTACAGCTCACACTGATGCGAGCCTGATAGCCTGTGACTAGATCTGAGCTCCAACTTTCCTGGAATTTTAATACATGCAGTGGATGTGTCTAATGATGGGACTCTTATCTGCTTGTGCATGTGCCCCTCTGTGTACGTATGTGCTGTTGTTGCAGAGAAATATGTGCTGGATAATGTAAAAGATACAGTATGTGCTAACATCCATATGTATTCATATAAATATTCTCAGCTGCTGTAAACCAGACTAGCTCTGTTAACTTCTGAGTTGCACTTACATCAGCTGACCATTTCCCCAGGCTGTGCATATAAAACCTGTTTTGTTGTGGAGGTGTTTTCGACTTCTCACTGGCTCCAGCATAAATTTGGAGTCATTGTACTTTAGTTAATGTAGGTCCACTGACACAAGGTGAATGTGACAAGGGCATCAGGTCTGTCAAATGTCTGTCAGTCAGTGTGACAATCTCATTCTATATCCTAGTTACCAGACTCAGCAGCTTTACCTCTATCCTCTAGTTTTACTTTCAGCATCCTTTCAGTGTCAATCCCTGCTTGACTTGGTGTTCATTGTCCCAAAGGGCAGAACCACACGTGTTTTGGGACTGGATCCTTTCCTAGTGGAGACTTCCTTGCACTTGGCAATGGAATGGATTCAACCAACATATTTAAAAGGAAAATCATTAATTATTACACCACCCTTGTATCCCCATCCAATAGACCTGTGTTACTAGAATTTCTTTGTGGTTCCTGCAATTCCCAGGAATATTTTTCTTATCCTGAAGTTTAAGTCAATTACAAAGAAAGTGTGTTCATCTGAGGAGATGTCATGTCAGCTTCCTAGACATGTTTACCAGGATCCAGTAAATGTTAGTAGTGGCACAGCAGAAGTTAGACAGTTCATTAGAGAAATCAGATGGCATCCTAGAATCACTTGCAGAATGATTTAAGGCAGGAAGTGGGACCAGACACATAAGTGCTCAGGAAAAGCAAGCACAAGTCCCTCCATTGCAATACCAACATTTCTACTTCATTTAACATAGGCACATTGAAAAAAAATGGTACTAAGCTCAACCCTGCATATAGTCTATTGGTTTAAATTCGTATTTTCATTTAAAGTGGTATGATTCCCTGAATACACAATCCCTGAGTGTAAATTAAAATCAAATCTGCGTCTGCTAGGTGAGAGCCCTATAAAAAGGTTAATGGTGCAATGACTAATGTCAGAAAAATGCTGTGGTCATCTGTGAAGTGATCAATGAATCCAAATGATATTCAAATTAATGGAGATGGTAAAGTCAGGGATGGGGGACAGAGTGGGAGTAAGAGTGAGGAGAAAATCTGTTATAAATACACTTCTTACACAAATTACTACAAGCAAGTCTGAAAACAAGTGCAGAGCAAAGCATTTAAAGCAATGCCATTGCCATTTTGGGCAAATACACTGTAATTTGAGGTAGTTACTAACATTATCATCATCATCATAATACATGTATTTAGGAAAAATAAACATTTGTTTTGTGCTAATTCTATGGTAATCAGGGTGATTGTACTGTACTTAGCTACTGTTTGTTACCATGGTTATTTCTAGTGGTTCTTGGTTATTAATGTCCTGGAAGATTCAACAGTCTTCAGTGCTATTTCAGCCTCCCCTCCTCTGATAGATACAACTATCTGGGGGTTTGGGTAGGGGGTTTTTTTATATTCTAATGATCAGCCACAGAGTTTTATAAACAAAAATAGATTTGCTTCTTGTCAGACAAACACTAGACGCTGACTTCTTGCTTTGCACCAGTCTAGCAGTGTAAAGGGCCTAGAGTTGAGTGTCATCTATCCTCGCTAAGCTTTATTTATATTGCCAGATGGGTGCAGAGAAGCCTTCATGTGAAGAGAATCAGTCTTTCCCATGTGTTTTCTGTGGTCTATAATCTCATAAAGATGGACGGCGTTGCAATATTCTCACAAGTGAAGTAACGGGTGTTGCAAAGAACAGCATAGAAACACATTTTTTTAATGTATTCTAGAAGCTATTTTTAGTCCTTCCAATGAATTTTTAAAATCTCAGTAGTGTATTGGCACATACCTACTTCCATTTAGCATGATGGACATATTTGTTTGGGAATTAAGGCTCAGATTTAACAAGTTACTGCTGCTGATCTGTGATAACCAACCATGTACGTGTGTACTCTTTACGAGAGTGACTGGGGCTAACTCAGCACATGACCGTGACAGCCTATCACTTAATGGGCTGTAACCTTTTCCTGAGTCCATGCTTTACCTTCTAATCCTATTTTCCTGCTCACTTTCTTATAACTTCCTATTTTGCTCCATAGGGAATGTGTTGAGAGAGTGTGAATAACAATTGAACAATACTTTACCAGGCACTGTAAGCAATAGCTTGTGTACAAATAGTTTGAATTGTTTATCATAGCTCTGGAGGCAAGTCCAGATGAAAGATATAGTTGCATGTAAAAATGTATGGATCTGAAAAGCTCATTTTCGGTTTTTTGGGGTTTTTTTTGTTTTTGTTTTTTTTTGTTTCACTTATGTTTCTATAACACCGTAAAGTTTATAGCTAAAGTTCTCTAGGTACAGTTTATACAGTGTGGCACATGGGTGTATTCTGGGAATGTAATATGCTATATGGAAGACTGATAGGGCTCCAGATACCTCCAGATGAGAAGGAAAATTTTTGTGGCAAAACACATTTGTACAGATTTATTCCTGATGCAATGCATGTGGTGTCCTTGGAATCAGCAGAGTTGCTCTTCAGATAAATGCACCCCTTCTTCACTAATTTCACTTAGTACTGTCCACTGGGAAAATCAAGTTAAATCATATTCAGTAGGATTGCTAATTGTATCTCGATATATGACAGGTAGGCTGAGACTTGAATTGGATCCAGTTTGGATTTGAACCAAGGGATGGTGTAATCCAAGGTTATCATTCTGCTTCCAGAACAGAAAAACGATGATAACAGGTGAGGGGGGGGAATGATGGTCAAACGTTTCTGCACCTTTCCTACTGTGTTTAGCTACACAAAAAATAAATGAAGAGCAACTTCACCTTTTTTTTTAACTATGGAGTCTGACTCTAACATCTGTATTTCTGCCCACCTGATGCTGTAATGTGGTTTTCCAAGTGTGAAATTATGGCTGAGACTGTACAGATTGTCTCCAAATCTAGGCAGTTATGAAGGTTCCAATTCTCCCATTATTAGTTGACTGTCAATCTATTAAAAGTGGTAAGTTACAATAAGGAGAATAAAATCAAGTGTAAGTCAGAAGGGACGCAAGCCTGTTGTTGGAAAGGCAAAACCTTCAGCTACAGGAAAGAACTATCAAACTCCCTTCACAGATGGAGCCTCAGTAGTGTAGCAGTGCTTTTGAATCCTATGGACATTGTCTTAACTGAGTCAGTCCCCCACAAATGAATTGTCATTTCCCAAAAGAAAGTAAGAAGTACAAATGAATTGCATAAATGTGACAACCTTGAAGCCTAATAAGCAGACAAAAGAATGGAAATCTTCCCAGAAATATTCCCTAGGGAGAAGTCAAGAATCATCTAATGTGGATAAATAGGTTAAAAGGATATCCACATCTTGGATTTTGATAAATTTAGGATTGACAGGTTGAATGAGGAAGAGGTAGCCCTAAGCAGAAACTTGTATTTAGGGCGAGATGTCAACTGAGGGAAAAACAGGCTCAAAGCTGAGGCGTATGATTTAATCAAGGAATCTGACAGACTTACTGAAAACTTCTCAGATAAGACACTGGAAACGGAAGAGACAATGTCAATAAATACATTTGATTCTCATACTTGTTCCAGGAAGCAAAGTTTTACATTGCAAAGTTTTACACTGCAAAGTGGAAGTTGAGAGCACGTCAAAAGTTTTTTATATTTTCCTTATGGAGCAGCAGAGAGGATCAAAATATGAAGATGTATTTTGATATTAAAGGAAAAATTATGCCCAGGAAGAGCTTTACGGAGTTATCATAAAACCTAAATAGAGAGATGGGTCTTCTCTCTGTGGACTTTGCAGCACAGATGAGGTTGCATGAGTTTGGATATGGATTGCTAATGTGAATTGAACTATAAAATGAAGCAGGTGATGGCAAACCATGACAGAAACCAGATAGGCCCAGTTGGATTTGGGCATAATTTGTTTGTGTTCGTTGAAGCTTCATGCCTAGATTTATGGAGGCTAAATGGCATGGGAAAGCTTGCACAATGAGTCAATAGCAAACTCAGGATTTGAATATTTCACGGCTTTATTCCACATCTTTATAGCATATAACATACTTACTTGTATTCTGCTGAAAGAAATGGCTTTTGATACAGGCCTCTATGAATATATGCATCATATTCAGGGACGAAAGAGTTAATATGAAGGCTTATAGTTCTACCAAAAGTATGGGGCATAAAAAATTACTAGCCCGTACAACATGAAATAATGAAATAATGACCTTTAGAGTTGAGTTTTTAACACCATAATATAATATGCTTTTGGAAAAACAAGTCGGTTACTTTGTGCAGAGGAGAAGAATTGCCAGGTCTTCAGAAACTGATTGTATAATGCATAAAAGTTGAAGAAAAACACAGGTAAAAATGCAGCCCTTGGAAACCTCTTAAAAGAATGGAAAGAATAGGCTCAATGAGTGGTTTACTGCAGCCTCTCAGAACAGAGAGAAAGAATGCTCACATTCCCCTCACTCGTAAAAATAACATTAGTTTTTCTTCTACGTTTTTTACGACTGATGAGGGAGATTCACTGGTATCTAAGAACTTCCAGAGCAGGCAGATAACTCACAGAGCTGTTTGAATACACTGCTACTCCAAGAACAAGACAGGAACCATCAAGATAATTGTCTGATACAAATCTTTTGTTAGAGTAATAGATTTTGTACTGTCACGATTCCTGAATTATAGCCATATGTACCAGTGAATGATGAAACATGTAAATGGTAATTCATCATTAACTCTGTGTATGAGAAACTAAATTATTCTTTTCAGTGCTGTTCTTGTATCTGAGACATGATACATTACGTTATGCTGTAATTTATAGACACGGTGGAATCAGCCAAAAAGTTGTGTTCTCTTCCAACACTTAGAGTTTAATATTTAGGCTTCTCCTCCCTCATTCATTCAATTTTTATTTAATTGTAATTTATTTCCTCAGGGAAAATTAGGCATAGTGGCTGTGTTCCAGAAAAATGGGGTACAGCTTAATATGGTAATTTTTGGATTAGTCTAAAGTTTTGATGCCAATAGCCTGTGTAATTTTGAGGAAACCACTCGGTATTTCCATGAATACTGTGAGAAGGAACAATGAAATACAACTCTGTCATATGGGCGCCACTTAAGAGGTGTGTTTAAGGATAAGCATGGAGCTTTTTAGCTCCTTCAGTCCATAATGAGCTTCAGCAAAATTTAGAAGACTTAAATAAAATAAAAAAAAAAAAGGAACCAAGACATCCACTCAGGAACTAAATACCCCTCTCTGGATCCAACAAAAAAAAAAAAATTTTAAAAATTGAATTTTAAAAAGAACACCAAAATTTCTTACTTTGAAAATCTTAATTTGTCTTTCACTGTTCCATTGCATTAATTTATTTACCCTTAAGTAGAATGTGGCCTTTCAGTCTGTTCACATGCAATGAGGCACCACTGCTGAGGCAGCTCAGATGAACATCAGGAATAGCTGCTGTTTCGAGTGCCCCACATTCTGCGATCAGGAGTAGAAGAAAGGCTTGGGAAAGGTATTCAGGTTGATGGAATACCACTACAAAGGTGGTTGTGTGATCTGGCTCTTTATTGGTGTTATTCATGACGGCATGTTCTGTGCAAGCCATAGCCCACACCATGGGGATCAAATAGATGGCAAAGACTTTGTTATTTCTATCCAAGTGATAAGAGCAGATGAAATAAAAATCAGAAACAGACCCCGTGTTACAGTTTAAAGGCCAAAGGAGGGGCAGGGTTAGTATTGATGCTCAAGAAACAAGTCTTTTTAATTAATTTTTCTGGAAAAAGTTTTCTGGTTTCAGAAGAGTTTTCCCAAGCTTTATGCCCATTTCCAATGATTTTTTCTCATGCTACATCTGTAAAACATAGAAGGACTGTATTGTTTTATCTCCCAGGGAAGATATCCTTTCTTCTAGATGTAACTCTACCTCTAAATGACTTCAGAGTTCAGATTCCTGGAGGTGTACTGGATATATGGCAATCCAGGCCGTAATTTACAATAAAGCATCTTCTGACACCATTTCCATGACTTAATACTGGAAGTATGTTGTTAGAGAGGCTGCCCTACACTGCCATGGTGAAAGAGTCTTACTGTATCATGGTAAATATTTTATTATTTATCCTGTTGTGGTTATTTCATATGCTGCCACAGACGTTTTCTCCATTTCTGTTTCTGCCTGAACACGTTTTCTGATATCCCTCCTGGAATAGGCAGATGTTCCTAATGGACAAAAAATCCAATGTTTACAGCATACACTGACTTGTTTTATTATCCTTACATACTAAGGAAACTTTTCATCTCTCAAAAACATGGATCAAATCCTGAGCACAAATTATTATGGAAAGTGAGTGGAACTAGATTTTAAAAAAAAAAACAACCATGTTCATATTTTTCTGTATAAAAGAAAAAATGGTCAAGAAAGTTTTCTGTCTTGGGTTTGTTTGGGGTTTCTTTGGGCGAGAGAGTTGATTATTTTCACCCAGAAATCAGTAATTTTGAAAACGCTGTTGTTTCATTATGAAATTGGTCAGTAAACTGTATTGCAGTAGCCCTTAAAATTAACAAATACTTTCAGATCAAGAGAAGTAAACCTGTGCAAAGTGGTAATATTTGGAATACATGACCCTGCAAACCTTCTTGTTGAAATGTCATCATCTTCAAATCATCTGCTTTGAAAATCAATTAACCAAAAAACATCACAAATAATTATACTCCCTGGGTTACTAACAAGCATCTTTTGCCAAAGAATTGGAATTGCAAGAACCGTGTCAAGGAAGGACCCTGTAAAGATAAAGCTTTCTGAAATTTCTCTGTTTAATCTGCTGCACAGTAGATGTATATTAGTATAAATTTTTGTGTAGGAGAGTATACTTTAAAAATGTATTCTATACATGGCATTTTAATACAATTTTTTTAAAAGGTCTGTAACAGACCTCTCTCCCTCTCTCAGGAGATCTCTTCTGGAGAAGTGAAAAGGCCCAGTTCTAGCATTACAAAATCCCCACAGGTTAATTTGAAATATACGTCCTTTCCAGTGTTTTGACAGACTACAACTGAATTAATGTGAATGAAAGAAATCTTGGGGGTAAAAACTGGAGGGAAGGGGACTACTTTCACTTTAGGGATGTATTCTATACAAACCTGCTCTTTATGATACTCAGCTTCATTTTGGTGCTCATCATCATCAACCCTCAGTACAAATGAATATCTGCACTTCTAAACAATCAAAGGTTAAAGACAACTCAGCCATTCATGTGATCTCATTATACTATGCTATATTGTAGCACATCAGAGTTATTTATAACCTTAGTCCATAAAGCTGGATTTCCAGTAAATGAGTTCCTTTTCAAAGGTTAAATATTTATGTCCTTATTTTCTGTCTGAAACAGTCTATAGTCAGGAATGTGCACTAACTAATGAGCCATCACAGCCATCTTCAAGAAGATAAATAAAACTTTTGGGTTGGTGTACTGGCTCCTAAGGCTACTCCTTGCTTAAACTACTTCTTACTGCTCCTATTTGGAATTTATAAACAGATCAATGCTATGGCAAAAATTTTAAACCATTAGAATTGTATAGTCAGGCTTTGCCTCAACTGAGTGTGCAAAAAATCAGAATAGTAATAATAGTGATATCCTCTGCTTCTCTACTATTGAGCTCAAAGAGCCAAAACAGTTACCACTAAAGGAGAGTAACATAATCAATTCTTTCAGCCCTTTTTAGCTCATAGCCTAGGGCCAAGTGTTTTGCACTCTTAGAAAAGGTAGGTGGGAGATCCCGTGTCATTATTCTTTCAGCCCCCAAATAACATCAATTTTGACTCAGTAGTCTTTGCTTCATTGATTGCCGGACTTGCAGTTCTCCCATTTTCCCAACATGGTTGGAACACAGTTCTCTGAGGTTACCAAGAGTGCTTTCTGATCAGAATAAATCTGTGTATAATGAACTAAGCTGCACATTCAGCATAAAAAATAATAGTAATAAAAAAAAAACCTAGGGCCTTTGTGCAAAAGGAGTACCCTATTACATACTGTCCTGTGAGAAGATACAGAAAAATTAATAATTAATATATTTATCTTGTGCTTAGTATCCTGATTTCTCATTCAAAAATGTATTAAGTAATACTTACAAAACTCTACATGAAAAAATCCTGTAATAAAGTAAAAAAGCATTAGTATTCAAAAGGCATTTGAGACATCAAGGCATCCTACAGTTACATGGTACAGATGCATTTATGCTGCAGTTTACTTATTCTGGGTTTTTTCTGGTCTCACAATGATTTTTTTTAAGCAGTAAACAGTAGATATTTGCATGGTTAATATCTCTGTCATATATGTGCTTCAAAGGCAAGTCTTGAAATTCATTCCATGCTACACTTGGAGGGGCTGTCTCTGAAAATATAGAGCATTTAAATCCTGCAGCAAACAGGCTCCCTAAACCAATCTAGCTCTTCTCCAAGATCACTGGTATTTTCTTCAGGTTTGTCTTTAAGATCAGGGTTTTTTCAGTACCTCTGTTGTGGGCTTTTCCAGCCATTCTGTAATCTTTGCATCCTGAATTCAAGGAGAAACATGCAGAAACTTTCAAGATTTTTCACTTGTATCCCCGTAGCTCCCCCTGATGTAAAATGTGCAGAGTAAGGACTGTTTCAGCCAGGAGCAACATATTTATATATATATCTGCTGCATGGTTAGACGTAAGTCCCAGGTATGGATGCAAAATTAATTTGTTAAGGTGTGGGTATAAACCAATTCTTGCTGTCAGAAATCCCTGATTTGGAGATGTTACACTGCATTGATGGGCTGATGTATCCAGCTGTCAACTTCAATGGCACTTACAACAACATCAGGCATTAATGGAAGTGAGAACTCAAATGAAGTTTTTTCCCACTACTTCTTTCAAGCTGCCTCTCTTCAAAAGGCCCCACAGGTCTTCACTTGACCACTTCAAGCAGATCGCATTCAGTCTTTTGGGAATAGCATCACCTGTGGAGATGTGAAATAAGTGTAACCATTATGCAACTTTTTTTCTGAGACTTCTTATTACATGGGTAAAAGATAAATACTGTAACTTCAATTTGTCATTAGAAAAGTGCAGAAGGGATCCAAGATGCTGCCAAAATGTAATTTCCCCATAGGAGCAGGAAATTTAAGTAATGTACCCAGGTGGTGCTCAAAAAATGTTATGTTGTGGACTCCAGGGAAGGGAATAAAACCAAATAATACTCGTTCTCAGTCCTGGAAACAATATTCATCCCTAAGCCTGCAGCTTGAGTCTCTGGGTAACAACTTTGAAGCCAATTCATGCTTTGAATTCCCTTTTCTCCTCATCTACAGAATTAGAGATTGGTGAGCCAGGAGAGGTGATTACAATTATCTACCTAACGTGAGATTCTAATTCCATCAAATTGTGAAATTGTCTATACCAGGATCATAGCATAGGTATAGGATCCAATCTTGGTGTCATGGGACAAAAATGATTCCGAGGATTCTCTGTGGGCAAGGGGCAAGACTAGCATCAGCCATGCAGTTGGTGTGGGACTGACACACAGTTTTTCCATGTTTGTTTTTTTCTTCAGAAAAACAGTAATCCACATTGAAATATCTTTTGAAGGACTATTTTGCCTCTTCTTTTCCTCAAATCTGAAAATTATGGATGAATAATGATCTCCCAGTTGCCCTTCGCAATCATGATTCAGCCAGAGAAGTTAATAAGTCACCACTGTATCCCCCCCTCCGTTCTCTGTATAGACATTTTTTACCACATGGGTGAACACAAAGAAATAATCAGATAAGAGATTTTTCTTCTAAATTAGGCCTCTTGTTTGTAAACTGAAAGAGTGCTAATGCAGTTCAAACTCAGCTGTGTACCACATACGCACACTCAGCCCAGGAGTATTATAAAGAGTGGGAGAATAGGAGGTTTTGTTCTATTCTTCGGTCTCTTTCTATATGAGAGGGCCATTCATTCAATCCCTCTACTTCTCTCTCTCTCTCTATTTCTCTCCATAATGCCAGCATTAGCTGCAAGCTGCTAGCTGTAAAAGTGCTTTGATGTTGACCTCTCACTGCCATTGACAGACCCTCATTGGTGGGTGAGTAGCAGAGCAATAAGGGCATGTGTGGGAGAAAAGAGGATGAAAGCCTGGACAGCTAGGAAGGGATAATATGAACAGATTCCTGCCTGTTCACTTAGTTTCTTTTTTTTTTAACTGGGTCTTCTGATTACAGAGGTTACGAACCAGTAAAACTTCAGAAATGACCACTGAAAGCCTGCTGTACATGAAGAATCAGATAATTGTTCTAGCTCTTGCCTTGTAAAATTAAATCAAGCCATGAACTAGGCAAGAACGCATAGGAGAGTTGAAAACATTTTCCTGTTTAAGGCAATGAAATAGTGGGGTTTTGTCTGATACATACAGTAGTATTACAAGAGCAAGCAGCATGTAAGTGGCACGGGGGTGGAGGACACAGGGGAGAGTTGCCTGCTAATGATGTTGATTATTTTCTTTCTCATCTCATGCCAAAACCTGAAGCATAAGTCTTGGACTTTAAAAGGATCAAAACAGAAAGGTGCACTGAGAGGTCAAAAGGACTTGGAGAGGTTCCTGCCCCAGGGAGCACGTGTGTGCACGCACACGGATGTGTGCACATAAAATGCTACCTATTGCTCCCCACTGTGTTCCTGCATATAGAGTGCTCCTACATTCAGATCACAGTGGGGCCCCTGGCCCAAAAGCAGCTTTGCATCCTCCAAAGAGAGCTGGGAGATGGAGGATACGATCAGGACCATGGGCCACCTGGGCCCCCAGCCAGCTGCTTGTGAAAGCACAGTCAGGGACGCTGGGAAACATGGGAAAGCCTTAGTGCAGCCTCTGCCCTATTGAGGCAGGATGTCTCCAGCCACTTCACCTCTGCACTCCCCCTTCACCTCTCTGAAAGCTTGGTTTGTCATACTAATAATTAAACCCTAAGGCTCTAACTTGAAATGGCCAAAAGACCCTGCAAGGCCAGTGGAGGGAACAGGAGGGAGGGAAAGTTCACACAAGTTTGTATTAGAAATCTTGTTTTCAGTTGCAATCTGAAGGACCAAATATCGCAACAAAGCTGAAAGTTCTCATTGCTGGTGCTCTGTGGAGCAGCATCTGATCTTCTGCTTGTTTAGGACAGGAAGAAACTGCTCCATCTCCACTTCAGACCCTGCAGCAACTCCCTGTTGGCAGCATTAGGCCATCAGAGTTGTTTAACTATTTTAGGTAAGCTGTAGATCACTGGTTAAACCTTGCCTATGCCACTTGCAATGCCTGTGCTGCCATGTGGGGTAGCTGGAAAAAAATGCATCAGTTGGAAAAAAGGGAGAATGGATGAATAAACAGGTGCCCATGTTACAAACCACCATGAAAAACTACATTAGTAATGTCAGCATTCAAATCATACTCTGTTCCAAGCACTTAAATAAGAAAGAAATTGTTACTGTTATGATCTGGATTTGATTTCTTCTTTAAAAATTATAAAGTATTCAGCACACACTTTTGCTGCAGAGACTCTTCACACATTAATCTGTTAGAAAGAAAGAAATCTTTCACTGAATGATTAAAAATATTCACATTTTGGAGGGGACAAAATTCTACAGCACTTTTTGCATTGCCGTCTGCATTTGCTATCAGCGAACTAATTCTCCAGTCAATTTCACAGATGGTTTCCTGTCATTACTATACAATTCTATTTATTTGATAATAATTTTATAGGACTTTTCCAGAGGGATTTGGAATTACATGTTCAGCTTGTAGCAGTTTTTTGAAAGGTGTATGAATACTGCACACAGTCAAAACTTCTTTGCCTAAACTTTTTAAATAGAAAATAGATTTTCAATTCAATCCAGAAATCTTGCCAGAAGTGTCTTGCTTAAAGTTTCTCAGTGTATTTATCTCTGTGTAAAGAGAAGTGTGTATAATCCTCTCTGTTCTGTCACTTTACCTTTTAGTCTTTTCAACCACTCTGAAATAAGGGCTATTTTCCTCTTTCCAACAAGAAATGAAACAGGACTTCACTAATTTTTCAAAAAGGTACAATTTTTTAACCTGAAAGATTTTACTTCTTTAGGGTAGCCATGATGAATTTACAGATTGGGTCGGACACTACAGAAAAGTGGGGTTTGTGCAAGTTGAAATTTCACCCTGAAGAGAGTACATCTATCCTATTTCCATTATTATTCCAGGAAAGAGCTCTTCTTAAATCTTCTTCTTGATGAATGTTTTACTTGAAACTGCTTATTAATACACTCCAGTCTCTGCTGTTGGGTGGGACTCCACTGAGAATGGCATCACTGGAGAGAGCAAGGATTTTTTGTTTGTTGGTTAAGGAAAAAGGGGCCTTCATGGAGAACAAGCACCATCCCACAACTCCAAAGAAAGGTTATCTGAATCTGGATTAATCTCCTTGAGAACTATATTACTGAAGCTTCTGAAGCTTCTGCACTTTGAGCTGGGCCCACAATTATAATTTTAAAAAAGTGTCATTTTCAATTAATGAAGATTTAGGGGATCTGGATAGGCAGTTGGAGTCTCTCCATTCCAAAGGATTAAAAATATATCTTTGCTAGAGGTATGGCAGCTGTTTTGGTGGGTACTTTGATTTTTCCCTGTCTGTGGTCTGCTGGAATCCTTACTGTTCCCTGACGTATCATTTCACTCCGGTGAAAATCACAAGCGATAACTCAGGAGGCAGTAAAATTACAGGGGTCACTGAGTACCCCCAGTATGCTTGAAATCAGGTCATCAACCTCACTCAGCTGGCCCTCTTGCTGAAAACTCCCTTTTACCCATTTCTTCTCTCCCTTGTTCAATTATTAAAAAAAAAAAAAAAAAAAAAGGAAAAGAGCCAACCTCCCAGGGCCTATAAAAACAAGTGCACTTGAGCAGCTACAGCAGTGGACAGTTCTCAGGTAAGGTAGGATATGTGTCTGCTGCCCCTTGGACTGATCTGGCCATGTGTTTGGCACAGCTGGAGATATCCTGCACTCTGGTCATGCTTTGCAGTGTTCCAGCACTGCGGAGAATGGAGCCCTCCCTGGAGCAAGTCCTGTGTCAGAAGAAAACTCAAGTAATAAACGTGATTGTCAGTGGGAGTGACTGTGCAGTTGAGTCCCAAATGGTTTGATGAAGCATGGTAACATCAGTCCTTTGCAATTTTATGAGTATAAGCTGAGCGTGAAAAACAAGGGAGTGAGGGAGAGCAAAGGGATATGGATGCAGAAGAATGTCAAGTTGCAAGTCCTGTTCTTTTTGTGGTGTTCATAGATGAGCCATAAGTGGTACAAAAAACTGGATCAGTCTTTCAAATTCAGATTTTCTCTCGAGATCAGAAAAGTCAAGAATTATATTTATAGGAACTCAGAATATTGCAGGGGTATGTCCTTGATAATAGTTTTCCTTGAATTTTCTCTCTGTAGGAAAGCAAGAACTCCAAAAAATTTTTCCAACATGCCTACTACTTCATTGATTTCTTATTTAGTAAATCTCTCTTTATGTCATCTTTCTGACAGATTTTTTATTTGGGTTTATACAGCTTTAATTTTTTTTATTTAATAACAATTCCCTGGAAAATGCCAAGCTGGACTACTTTGGTTTTGACAAATGGAAGTACAGGTACTAGACATCTACTGTACTTGCTGTTTCTGCTCTGGGGGCCTCTTCTTACTCTCTCAGAAGTCAGTACTCTCCATTCTTCATTGAGACAAGTTTTGTGGCTATAGAAAATCCAATTTCTGAGGGTTTTTGTGTTGTTTGATTATGTCAAAGCAAGAAAAAATACTGTGACGGCTTCTTTTTTTAAAAGCCTTCAAAAAACTTTTGAGAGTGTGAGCCTTTTTTGTTCCTCCTAATTCCAAGCATCCTTCTTCTGCTAGTTCTTTGCAGAAGGAGCTCAGAGATCACCATGCTTTGCTCATAAGCCAGAAGCAGCCTGCCTTCCTTGCAGAGGAGGGAAGAGCTGCTATAAATCAGTCAGGCAATGAATGCATTTCAGTTGCCTGCTCAGTTGGATAGGGGCAAGGAACTGAGGAAACCACCTACAGAAGAGGCAGTTGTGTGAGTCATGAGAAGAGAGAAACGTTCAGCACTTCTCAGGAGGTTTTTACCAGTTGTAGAGAAGGAGCTGAGCACTTAGGAGCACTTTTAGAAGCTTGTAAGTAAAACTCCCAGAAAATATTAAGCTCTGTTAGTGCATGGACAGCCATGAGGAGGCCAAGACCCAGTGTTTCCTTCTGAGGGGTACTTATCTTACCCAGGGAGCAGCAAGGCTTTCTTGCAAATGGATGTTATTCTGCAGAACTCCTCAGGGCAGGTTTGTTCCCTTGACTTTTAATATTCCAGTTTTTCTCCGTTTGTGCCAGAAAATATGACTTGGGTTTCATTTTACAAAAATAATAAAGCCAGAAAAGGTTAAACTCAGATTTGGCCTCTTTGCTTTCTAAAAGACAGCAATAGGCATTTTCAAAGGACCAATTCCAAGCTTTATTATACTGCTACAAGGCCCGCAGGAGGGAAGAGTGTTACACCCAACTCATAGTGCAGACAGAGAAAGATGGATTTTTAAATTATCTACCTTTGCTTTGCAACGGGAACATTTCAGGGCAATTATCCTGAGATAATGTCTACAAATTGCTGAAGACTTTGGGTTTATAATTGCTCATGTTCATTTAAGGTTCCCAGCAGACTAGACCAGGAAAATCACTGCCAGTCAAGCCAAGGTTGATAGTATACGGTAACTGAGTTTTTCTTAGAAGACAGACAAGCAAATCAGTTTTCTTTAAGAGCAATAATTCCAACTAATTGTTTGGTTTCATTGTGCTTCCATAGCAGGAGCTGTAGTGCTTAGCAAGGCAGAACACTGACACTTCCCATCCAAGACACATCTATGTAAATGGGCAGATTGAATTCCACTGCATGAGGTTATTCTCGTGCAGCAGTAAGCAGTCAGCAGCACTCCACAGCACATCCCCACTTTCCCTTATTTACACACCAGTAGCCATTCCAGCTGCCTTAGAAAGTGATTCACAAATTTACAGTGAGATAATGTTATCATGTTAATGCAGAGAGAAATGACTATAGCTGCCTATGACTATATATTTGCCATGTTTGCAAATTAAATTAAAAATCACTTCTTAATAGAATATTTAGGTGAGGTTTCAAATCAGCAAGAACATTTATAATAAGCAACACAATTTCAAATTAAGAATGTGTTCATATATTCATATCACATACATTTGGCTACACTTATATATATTTATATACTTATGTGCCTATTTATATATGCTTATATATTTTTATGGAGCCTCATTCCCCATTAGTTTTGATGTGAAGCTCTGATACCATTCCTATCACAGGCATTGGTCAGGAATTAGTTAGACAAGAGAAAATTCATTTCATCATTATTACTCGTGAAGCACAAGCAGCATTGGCCAGTTTAGGTGTCACACTCCAGCAGTGTAAAATCTCCCCTTCTGTCCCTCCAACTGTTGCTATTAGAGCAGCTGAATGACTGATTTTTCCCATGGAGTAACTAAGATTAAAGAAAAAAATTACAAAATAGGCTTATGTGACATTTCTGACATTTGGGGAGAGAAAAAAAAATATTTTGCACAAGAAAAAATCCTCCCTCCCAAAGTGCGTTGGGTCATCAAAAATATTTTGCTTGACCTATATAAAAAAATCTTTGGGTTGTTTTCATGTTATTTTTTAACGTGTTCCAGCAATATTTGGACTGAAAATATTGTCAGGAGAGAGATAGCAAAGTACATGGTTAAAAAAATGCTGGAAATGTGTGTCTAGACTTATCTGAATATCTTTGCATTTTTTGACCTTATTTATTAGAAGTTACAGATAGCAGTGGTCAGTTTGAAGCTAAATTTTTCAGTGAAGAAACTAATTTCCTGAAAAATTCCATCTAAGGGACATGCCCTGCTTCGGCATTGAAAGCATCACTCGTACCCTTATGAACAACAGTAGCAGTTGCTATACTATTCCATCTTTAGGGGGTTATTTTAATGTTCATTGCAGAAAGGTTTTGGAACTCGAGCCTTTATAAAGTTGAGGAGACCATATATTGTAAATGACTACAATATTGAAAGCTATTGGGTCAACATTCATCCTCACAGCAACCAAAATATCTGCTTTACTTTGAAGTGGTCCTGCACAGCCTTCATCTTTCCTTGTAGACTGCGGCAAAAAACGATGATCTGGGAGAGGGAGATGAAAGCTTCATGTCACCAAATATTTGGTGTGTCTATATATCTGTGTATATGCACATATAAAGCTCAGAGATTGGAGCTTCAAATACTGCCAGGTTGGTTCACCATTTTATTGATATTTTCTTTCTCATGAAAATAAGTCTGTGAAAAACAGAATTGTTTTCACTGAGCTGTATGAACACCAATAGCTGATATATATCATAGACATCCAAATCTAGAACTTCCAGTGAGTTACTGATGTCAAGACATATTTCCAGAGAAAACCAAAGAGCACATGTCATTGCTGGCAAGTGGGCTCTTAGAATAACTGAGGAAAAATCAATTTTTTATCTACAGCTCTTCTCATCTTAAAAA
>VXBA01004859.1:2363086-2443575 GCA_013399895.1 Serilophus lunatus | reverse complement strand
AAAAAAAAAAAAAAAAAGTGGTATCTTTCCCTAAAAGTAATTCAGGATATGACATTCACATTAACTAAATTTTTCATTATTTTTTTGAGATACTGACTTAACTGTTATCTCCAAAAGATTAAGTTTCCCATTTATTGTGTCATCCTTTTGAATGGCAAATTGGTGTCTCTTCCCATCTTTCTGAGCCTTAAAGGAATAATACAAAAGACAACTTGTAAATCTAAGAATGTTTGTAGAATATCAAATCCACTTTTCTGCCCCATGACCACCACGGTATGTTATGTTGCAGAGTTCACAGTCTGATCAGATTATATTTTAAAACTATTTGCATGCATTTTAGTATTTTGGGGATTTTTTCCCTCTGCTATGTTCACTAGAAAGTCATTTCAGAAATTTTTACTCCAGTGGTTAGAAGCATCTTGTAACTCTCAAATTACTTCAACTCAAAGCCATCTAACAGCCATTTCTTCCTGGGTTGCCTTTACACATATATATACTTATACAGCTAGTATGGACACCCTCATTCCTGAATTGTGTCTGTGTACCTTTAAGTCATCATCTATCAAAGCTGAACAAGCAAAGTATTTTAGTTTCCTCTCAAAAATTCTCCAGTTCCTTGATCATTGTAATAGTCCTCTTTGCACTCTCTGCTCCAATTTGCATGCATCCTTCTTGAGCATGGGTAACTAGAATTTATGCTGTATTTCAGGTAATGTCTCACCAGTGCTTTGTGTAGTAGCATTAATATTTTCCTCTCATTATTAGCATTATTACAGGTGATGAATCCTAGGATTGCATCTGCCTTTTCAGTTGCTTTATATTATGGCACATATTTATCCTGTAATCAAGTAGGAAACTCAGGTCTTTCTCTTCCTTTGTCATTCCCAACAGCTTCTAGCAGGATTTCTCATTATTAGTCCTTTAGTGCGTGACCTTGCATTTTGTACTGTTCAATTTCATCCCATTTCTATTACTTCTGTCCTCAAGGTCATCCAATTCTTCCTGCACGATATTGCGATTTTCGTTTGTGTTGATGGTGCCTCCCAACTTTGTACAATCTGCAAATTTCATTTGAACACTCTTACTTTTTGTGCCAAGTTTATTAATGAATGATGAAATGAGACCAATCCAAAGACTGATCTTTGAGGAAGTCTCCTAATATTTTCCCCTCCAGCCACATATCTTCCCTTCCCTGGTCACCAACCCAGACCTGAGAGTTCTAAGTCTCTATTTTCCCCCAGTGAACTGAGTAGTTTCCAAATGGCACCTGCTGAAATACTTTAATGAAGACTGGATATATTTTAAGACTTTTAATTTTTTTAAAAAAAATTATTAAAAAATCCTCTCAGGGTAGCTGGGCACAGTCTTGCATCAGGAAACATATACAGTGAATGTCTGTCCTTTACTCCTTTTGATTCTTTCTTCAAATTTAAGGTATTAAGGTATTCCTGACAAGTCTTCCCTAAATCCTCTTTATCTACTCTAAGAAGAAGAAAATGATACTATAAGGTACAAGAAGGAGGTACAAAGGGGGTATGTGCTCCTATTCCCTCCCCATGTTATAGTGCAGCACTTTGCCACTCTATTACTACTGACAGTGGCAACTGCATGTGGAACTTCGTTTGTTCTCAGTTAGTGATCACATTGCCACTCTTCAGAGATAACAAAAGGAAAGTGTTCATTTAGGCTTGTGAAACTTTCTGCACTCTCAACCCATCCTTTCCCCTCTAGCAATTTTCATCCCTTCTTCCCTTGTTCTCCTTCCATTTACTTAAATCTTGTTCTGATCAGTTCATTTCCTTTCCAAAATCCAATACATTTTTCTGGCGTTCCTGTTTCTCTCATGTCTCTTTCATGGCACCCTTATGAACTACAAATCATTGCTTGAATCCTAAAGTTCAGTGCCAAAATCAAAAATCTGCCTTCTCCTGGCCTGTCGGTGTAGAAGAAAACATCACCCACACATAACAAGACACCAGAGCTCCATAAGTCTCACCATGACATTTAATGGACTTTGATGTGTTCTCAAGGTTCTGACTCTTCTTTTGCTTCCCTTTCTGGCTCGTAACTGCTTGGAGAGATTTTAAGAACTCTCTTGTCATATCTTTGTCTCTCTCTGGAGGAAGGTCATGCCATGGGAGTCAAACCCCCCTTTTTTAAAAACAGCAGTGGCTACAAAAGGTGCCCCCTAAATATATTGGGAGCAGCACTGAAATAGTATTTGCACATTTCTAAAAGTGGAGGCTGATAGCATACCAAAAAGGTAGAGGTCCTTCCTTGGGAGAGAACACGGCAGGAACTTCTGAACCCAAAGACAACTCTTCTTTCTTTCACCCTGGTTTCTAACGGCACCTTTCACCTGGATAGGTTTCAAGCCATCTCAAATTTCCCTCTGTCTTTTACCTGGAGTATTTCTAGAATATGTGGAAGCAGCATGTGGAGTTCTGCAAGCCATGGTTTAGTGGAAGCAGCACAGCGAGCAGCATTCCCAGAACCTGCATTTGATAAGCAGAAGATGAGCACCTTGCTGGCTTGGCAGGATAGTTTAATAGGGTAGGTTGTATTAAAGTTTAATTTCACCTCTTGGAAGATGCATTTCTTTGATGGCAGCAAGCTGTGGTCTTCCGTGGTGTTGTGCACCAAACATCTGATGTGCACCTTGGAAATTAGTTTCTCATCTTTCTCATCTCAAAACCTCCAGAATTACTGTGCAAGCAGAGGAGAGAGCCCAATGTTTGCTTTTATGAGCTGGAGTCTCCTGCTTCTTATAGCATATGCTGTTTGTTAATTATTCTCTTTCTCTTGTGCTGTCTCTTCCCTACTCTTGTTTATCCTCCCCTGTGTTTTACTTCTCTGATGGTTTGATCTCTTGTACTGCATCTCCTCAGCCCCAGCATGCTTTTTTGCATGTTGATTTTGATTTTCTTTTGCTGTGTGGGATTATACATTTATAACAGACCTTTACAGAGCCTGAAAAGGAGTATGTTTTGATAGTCAGAATGAGGAAAACATCATCTCTAAATCATGATTCCCTTATGTTGATTCTTGAGGAAGGGAAAAGAGTTTTAAAGCCTTGCCCTCAAAGTTCACTTTCTGTGGCCTGAGTTGCTTCTTCAAGTATCAGCAACACTTCACTTGTCTCCTTTGCTTATGGCACTGCTGCTGGTGTGGGGTGAGCTTGGTGTGTAGCAGTGTGATACTACTAGGAGTGCTGATGTAGCAGCCCTGGAACATGTCACCATGGTTGTTTTCTAATTCCCCATCAAAGTACATCTTGAAAGGAGACCTTGGCCAACACAGCCCACACACCAGAGCAGTCTTGCTGAAATCCCTGTTGTAGTTGTGGGGATGGGGTTTGGAGAACTTGCTCCAAAGAGGCTCCACGTCCTATTCCAAGGCGAAAATCAAATTTGATTTGCTTTAATAGAGTTGTATTATGCTGCAATGAATTCTGGGCTTTTCCTTTTTAAATTACCAGCACTCCAGAAAGGATAGATAGGGGCAAATTAATGAAAAGAAGACAGAAAAATGTCTAAGGTACCAGTCAGAGGAGAAAAGAAGGGCTCTGCCATCAAAACCTTCCACGGTGAAAAGACCCAGCAGGGTACAGTGACTAAATGTGTTTGCCACAGCACTGCTGGTTAAAAAAAAAAGTTACTTTCATTCACCAGAAGTGGAAAAAGATATCTGAAAAAGCCCTTCTCCTTTTTATTCCCTTAGTTCTTGTCAACAAAGTGAAGTTCTGAATAGCAAGGGGGAAAACCATCTCCCCACATTTCCAGGCAATGCCTGCCGTGTTGCTGCACATGGTGGGGAAATGATCACTCCCCCGAAGAGTGATTACAACCGGAGCAATAAAATGGTGACACTGTCAGTGGAAGGCTGTATTTTGATACTGTGTTTCCTACATTTCATTTCCTGTGTGAAGCCCAAAACAAATTTTTTTTTCTTTCTAAGCATCTGGAGGTTCAAAGACTGAAATAGTCATCAAGGTACTTGAGGAAAGCAGGAAAGAACAATCCTCTTGCCATTCAGAAAACTGTGCTTCCTTTCTTTCTGCAGAATCCAGGGTGACTTCTGGGCCAGATTCCTGTTCCTTTTTCCATAGCAAGCAATAGGTATCATGCCACTATTCACTGAAGTACTAGGGCAGGGGTCTCTATCTTGCTCCAAGTCTTATAAATTCTGGAAAGATCCTTATAGTTATATAGCTAAATGGTTCTTTGGAGTTATGTAGCCAATTAGATGGTCCAGCAGCATCCCATCCTCCATAAATTTCTGTAAGACCCTTATAAATGTCTCAAGGCTCTCAGACCACAAACATCTGAGTCTTGGTCCTCAGTACTGCTGAGATCTTTATTTCTTGCATTATTGTGGGACATGTGGAGTTTCTCACAGAATTTTGCTGTTATCCCTAGGATGTTTTACCACTGCCAGAACCACCAGATTGTTAGGGTGATTTGTGTTTGAAGCCCTCTGCTCCCTGAAACATCTCTTTTTGTATGCTTTACATTGTAATACTACATGTGACATGCTGCATTGCACTTACCCGTGTCTTATACCAGAGAGCTTCTTCTCATCTTCTTTCATGGATGGGAGCAGAGTGGTTTAAATCAAAGCATTTGACTTTGAACCTCTCTTGAGCTGGCCTTCAGGCAAGTTCTTTGATCAGAAAGACAGAAGCATACCAGGGTCCAGGTATTAAGGCTGAATAATTGGTTCAGACTAAAATAAGAACTGTCCCAAGCCTCGACAGAAAAAGTTTTTA
Source organism: Serilophus lunatus (assembly GCA_013399895.1). NCBI lineage: Eukaryota > Metazoa > Chordata > Aves > Passeriformes > Eurylaimidae > Serilophus > Serilophus lunatus. Next base: position 2,438,807 of record VXBA01004859.1, on the reverse strand, counting down.
TGAAGTTTAAAAAATGTGCAGGTAACTTTTTGGCCCTTGATATACTTCTGCATTTTCTGAGGGAGTGCCACTGCTGTGACTGCTAATGCAGTACCTGACCATGAAATACCAGTCAAATTTGCCAGTCAAAGCTTACCGGATTACTTTAGAAACAGAAAGAATTATGGGTCCTAAGCAGAGTGGCAAAAGGTGGGATACTATCAGCATAGCAGGATGTAATTTAAGTGATTTTGGAAGATCCTGATTTTTTCTGCCATGCAAGATTCCCCATTTGTCTGAAGAAATGGATATTTCCACAGCATATATATCTGTGGCTTTCCTGGAGATATCACAGACCCTTCAAACTGGAGAGGGAAAAACAAACCAACAACCAGGCAATCACAAGCAATTTACCAGACGGCCCAGAATGCCTGTAGCATCCCAAGCAGCCTGAGCCTGTCTGCCTCTGTTTAGGATAAATACTGAAACTGCACCTCTGTGAACTCTTCTGCCTTTGCCCATCAGTAATGTGTATATAAAAAGTCTATGCCTGGGGATCAGCTAACGGGATTATTCACAGACACAAATGAAGCTGGCCCAATCCTGACATCGTTTGCAGCCCTCCCTGCAGCTTGCTGGGAGGGGCAAAAGCAGGCTTAGGCCCCGGGTCCTTATAATTTTGGCAGCCTTTTGGGAATCTGGAAGTGGGGTAGCAGTGGAAATAGGCTCTCCTTTTTGTTTTTAATTTTTAATAGAACAACTTTCAGTCCAAAAGGAAACCCTGGTGAAGTGGTGAGGGTTTTGTCTCTCGCTATAATGCCACGGGGCTTTGGATTGACCTGTGTGATGCAGTGACACTGTGTGGTTTGAATTTTTACATACAGCTGCATAAAGCAATTCTCATGTAAATTTTGGAGGTAAATAAGCCTGCTGTTGGTCTGCTGCATGGACACATATGCTCAAACCATTAGGCTTGAAAGGAGATTAGAATTAACCCACCCGTCTCTCACTGGCTCGCTCTTTCCCTCCCCACCACACAGCTCTTACAAACACCTTGCTATTTTTAACGAATGGCAGCAGAGTTAAGGATGACAGAAGAAGAAAATTGTTGTATCCTCTCCCTCCCCCTCTTCCTGCAGCCACAGAGCCTCTGCTAGGAGATGTGTGGATTTAGACGAGGCCACAGGCTCATTACCATGGCGGAGACGGGCACTTTGGAGCTGACGCACTTCCCTCGCTTCCTGAACCTTTGAATTGCACAGGGCTGAGCTGAATCCCTCCAGTTCCCACTGTGGCAGTGGGAAGCCTCAGAGTCTGCTGAATCAGGCCTTGTGTGTGTTTTCTTTCACTCTGGATAGCTCCATTACCTCCTACTGCGTAGGGAAAGCTTTCAGAGCCAAAGCAGCTGAGAAGTCCTTTCCAGGCACCTGACGCTGGGACAGCGCTTGAATGGGCAGGGTCTCACTCAACAGTAGGCAGTGGCCACTGGCTACCACCATACCCAGACCTGAAATCCAAATTACTTCACCTTCCAGCTGAGGAAGGTTTTCATTGCATGTTCTTTAAAAGGCAAGAGAGAGACCAAGCATGTGCGCGCACGCACACGCACACGCGCACAAAAATAGCGAGGGGGTAAGCGGGCCAGGGGGAGCCTGGCCTGGGGTTGTTTGTTTATGCGAACTTTAAATAATTCATTTTTGTCCCTATTGAGCTCATCACAGCGTGACAAAAATAAACGTGTCTTCTTGGCCTATTGTTTGGAGCTGAGGATTGTCAAGCGAGAGGAAAATATTACAGTGACTGAGGGAGATACACGTAAGAGTGTGACCTTTAACTGCAGTACCTATAACCAGTCTCATCAAATTAAAGCACTGTATATTTTCCTTAATAATCTCTGATTAGGCTCGGGGTATGAGCGGACACGAACGCCCGCCATTGCTATGCAGCGGGAGGCCTGCTAAGCACCAGCCGAGCGCTTGGGAATAAGTGAGCAAAATGCTTTAATTTGATAGGGTTAGAATCCTGCAGGCTCCGGGGTGAGAAGTCACCAACAGCTCCGCTCGCACTGAATATGCAGAAATAAAAAAGTAAATTGCTTACATCTGCTGCAGGCAGGAGGGAAAATGATCTGATTGGACAGGCCGAGGGCTCTCCATCTCTTTTGGGTTAGGAAGAGGGGCTTGGAGCATCAAAAGCTCGTAATTGGAGTAATTCTGAATTAATGGACATACACACACACACAGGCGCGCGCACCATTTTGAAGCAGCTGGTCACAGGATGCACATGCTCAGGAATGTTTGGGGATTGCAAAAATGCTGTTAAAAACGTTGTCCCTTATTCCTAATATTATTGACATTTGGATTTCATGACCTGTAAGATGTGCAGTAAGTACAAAAAGCCCTGCTCATCTGCCCGATAGAACTTCCTGCCTCAGCCTACATCTGTTTATTCATAATACAATGATTCTGTCTTTCTCCCTCTGTCTCTCTATCTCTGTTGTCTATCTGCTCTGCCGTGTCTGAGGGTCTTCTCTGTACGCAGAATCTCAGGCTTTAGCCTTGTCATCTGATACTGTATTTAATCTATGTATTTGATCAATAAGAATCAAAGACAAGGCTCAAGGTCTTTTTGGCACCAGGCATTCAGCTTTGTGTTGCGAGTCAGAGGTTGTCTACAGTGTCACCTTGATGGTGTCACACTAATTTGTAACCTACTTAGCTTGCCTCTGTGATCACTGTCTGCACTGGTTTGGTTGTGATTTTTTTTTTTTCCTTCTGTCTCCCTTTTTTTAATGCTTGTTTTTATTAGTTTGGGAAGAAAAAGGTGGAGGAGCTTAGCAGCGGGAGGCTGAAGACATTCGCTTAGAGATTTAAGGAACGCCTTTCCTGACCCTCCTCCCCCTCCTCTCTGTCTTTCCTCTGCAAGCCACTTATGCCACAGAGTAAGGGTGTTACCTCCACCTGACAGGCACCATATCCCAAGGGGGAAGATGTTACTAAATCCAAAATGACCAAGCGAAGAAATCCTGCAAGGCAAACTTTCAGGAGTGATTTCCCAGCGTGCCGCTGACAGGGAAAGGCAGGCGCGCCAAGCCCAGGACTGAAAGGCCAGAGTCCAGGCTTTATCCCACTTCTGGTTAAATCTACAGAGTAGGTACATCTCTAAATTTCATTGGTATTTTTCTTGGAGCCAGGGTTCTTTGGATCTCTTACTGATGCACAAACTTGAACAATTTGTTCTTTTATGGCTGCCTAAGGCTGTACTGCATCATTTCAATGGCCTTTTGTCTTGTGACAAGTATTGCAATGCCTATAATGTACTAAACATTCAAAAAATCCATGTAATTAATGCCCCAACATATCTAATATAGAACTATTATCTTGAGGACAGATAAATGCAGTTTATTATCTTTTTTTTTTCATTTGCCTACACCTCTTCGTTCTTTCTTCTGCGCTGTTATTTAACACAGAAAATAATAGCGCAGTAAATGTATTATTTAAGTCTCTCATTTAGAATTGTGTGCGTGTCTGAAGGCATTGCACAAAATGAGGCTGTGTTTAGACTCAGATCCTTAGATTTAGACTGCAGGCTTCACCACTGATTTCCCGAGGTGCCTTGGAAAGTCAGCCAAAATTTTCACAAATGGGTGGCTGACACTAAGCATCCATTTTTGAATCTCATTTTCAGTGGCACCAACCTCCCACAATGGCTGCAAGAATCAATGGAGACTGGAATGTTTCAGAGCCATGCATGTCCAGCCACTGTACTCAGCTTTTCTGCTTGTGAAAATACATATTACAGTATTATTTAATGAACTAGTAGAAGCATTAGCACTTAAGAACAGTGGAAGGACCACCTACCCTGGGATCATATCCCTAATAACAGCTGGGTGGACATTTAAGGACAAAATACCCAAGAAAGGACAAACAATAACAGGAAAAAATCCGGTTGCATTTTTTAAAAACCACAGGCTCTGGGAAAAGGACAGAGCCAAGCGCAGAGGTTTACTGTTGTGATTCAGCTGCATATTACAATTCAGATGCATTTTGAGGTTGTCTAGAAGAAAGGATACCCTGACTGGATCTCACACAGCCTTTGGACAATGCCTCCTTTTCTGTCTGAACTGGCTGTCAGTCAGCAGAGGATGAAAACGGGGTCGATTTTACAGGTTTTTCTCTAGAAGGTTCTTTGGGGAAGCCAGTTATTTCCTAGTTAAGGTGCCGTGTCTCCTAAATCACTCTGTTCTGGCCTCTGTCATAGAGAACCTTCTTTTGTCTGCCTGGCCATGCCTGCCACAGTCTATTGGAAGGTATTTGTCAACAATTATATGTCTATTAAGGACAAGTCAATCAGGCCATGTGCAAATAGCTAGACCTCTGGGGTCTGCCTATTGATAGGGACCTGTCAATAGCCAATCCAGTCTTTTTCAACCAAACAAGAAATTAAGCACTCACCAAAATCATTGCTAGTCTGAGTCCCTGCGGCCCATTTTTTATTCTCAGACTGTTGGTCCCTTTTTTTTTTTTCCTTTCTGGGCTAATATTTATTTTGAATAAACAAAAGAGACTGGAAGGCATTTGATAAAGCCCTGTTTTAACTGTAAGAAGAATGTCTCCTCGGTGTAATTAGGAATATTACCAAATGATTGTGCTTGTAGGTGGCTGCAGTTAATCCAAATGACAGAGAAACTATAAAGGAATTAATAACAGAAACTTTAAATTAGCCCAACTGTAACTAATATCTACAGTATATAAATATCCACTCTTTCACCAACAGAAATTTCAGACATATTTACCTATATTAGGCTGAGGAAAATAGTAGTAGTATGCAATATTTTCATGCATATTCAATTTGTAAACTCAACAGTTGATTTTTTAATTTATATTGCAAATTACTTTGCTGTTTCACACACGTGAGCAGGAAAGAGAGTGGGAGAGACAAGACACTGTGTGAGAAGCTTTAAACAAAAGCCTCTAGCAAAAGCCATGACATCAAAAAGATGCTCCATAGGGCCATCTCCTTTGAACTGGCAGAAATCTGGTATCACAGAATATATTGGTGTTACACAACAAACGGCAGCATTAAATAACTTTGCACAGAGACCTGAAATGACCAAAAATATTGAAAGCAGATGTAGTATTAAAAGCAGAAATGATATTTGATCTGTCTTTTTTAGGTACATCACAGCTGGCTTTGTCAGTAATTACCCAAGCAAACATTCTGTCCATTATTTCTTTTTGTTTCTACCCTTCAAACGGGACAAACAGTAAGAGCAAAGCATTTTTTTCCCCTAATATTCAAGCACCAAATTAATAACTAGTAACTTCATTTATTAAAAATCAGCATTTCCTAATAACTCCTTAAAACACCTATTCTTTGAACTAAGGTGATGTATTTCTGCCCCGAAAGATTAGTAGAATGCAAAGATGCATTCAGTGCAGAATACTCCCCAATCACTGGCGGATTGCTAATGAAGGCAATAGTTTCAATTTGGTCACAAACTTTCTTATACTTTGAATTAAATCTTTACCAAGGGAGAGCTTTCAACTTGACTTTTTTTGTTTGTTTTATCATGATCTTATTTCAGACATTTATTTTACGTGGGAAAAAAATTACCTTTTCGATTTCCTATATTAAAACCAAAAAATACTTTTTTTAATGTCATCCTGATTGGGGCTCCTTTTTTTAATTCTCCACCCTCCCCTCGGGATATGGACGCTTTAGAAAACAGCTTTGGTTGTTCTTTAATCTGATTTTAGCAGGTGCAGCACACAGACGAAAGCTTTTCAGCAGATGCTTTGGGAAAGTGACCATTAAAAGCAGGCGATTTATTTTACTGTAAATACGAGCTATTTTTGCTAAGGAGCACTAAAAAAGCCCAGACATGTCAGTACACAGGTTTAGCATGCGTGTTTCCAGCTTCTCTGAGCATGCTGTGCTGTGTCAGTTTTCACATGTAAAATCAGATCATTTAGGTAATAATCTAAGCTCATAGGAGAGAAATCTGTGTCATTAAAAAGCCCTATTTAAAACAATCTTTCATATATATATGCATGTGGGCACAGAACTGTGGCACTTAGCACTCAAACAAGTACCAAGTAAAAGTATTTTTTATAAAAGCTTTTAATTTTACCTCATTTTTACCTTCCTGAACTCAGAGGGACAAATACTTGATAGGTAACTGGAGCAGTTCCTAAATTTATAAATGTTAAAACCACAAGAGACCATATCATCTGACATTGTCCATAACAGAGACCAAAAATCCTACCAGCCCTTTCTGCCAGCTCCTACTGAAAACATATAAGCTTAGAAATTACATTTTTAAAAAATATGTCCATCCCACCAGCTTTTGATGTTTATCTGGTTGATGAACCTCTTTAAAATATCCAGGGAATCTTTTGAAGGGCTTCTCTTTTTCAGTTTTTATTGAAGAAAGAAAGGAAAAATTTTGTATTCGAAGGGCTTAAAGTGCTGCTAAAGGTCTGTCTTTAAACTCCTTAAAGTTTAGGAAATTTAATGAGAAGGATAATAACTCCTCTGCTCTCCTTCATATTTACCCAGTAGAACAGCCTGCAAAGAGCACAACTCTCTAAACAGTATGAAATGGGCTGTGATACCTGACTGTAAAGGGGTAAGTTAAGGACAGAATATTTGCCTTTGAATTTTGGGGTTTGGGGTTTTTTTTTTTGGTTTTGGTCAGCTTTAGCTAGTTTACTCGCTCTTAAATCATTTTCCCACTATACCTTCTAAAATGGCATTTTTTCTCTTTTTTTTTTACCCTCTATTGACGAGTTATGTCCTTAATCAATATTCATGAAGAAAAAAAATAACGCAGGAAAGAACTCTGTAACTTGGTGGGCAAGGATCTAATCCAGGACAGGATGAGGGGAGCTTATTACTGACACTGACTCTGCTACTCCTGTGCTGCTCCGATAGAGCCAAGCACTTGCAAAATTCAAGATTACCTGAGAAAAGAGTTTAAACATTTGATGGGGAATAGCATAGCCCATAATAGCAAAGATTCAACCACTATATGCATATATTCCACCTCTTTTAGATGAAAAATAATGTAATTTTAATAAGCACGAGGCTATTTAGAGGTGATTCTGTAAAATAAAATGGAACAGAAAAATAAATGTTGTTATATGTAAAATACACAGAGTAAAGGCACAGCAAATTTTATATTCATAGTTTAACAATGTTTTTCCTGTGAAGCTGCTATTTGTATTAGGTGGCTTCTATTTGAAATACCTGCTTAAAACAGAACGGGGGAACAAATCAACAAACAAAGAACAACCCTGTGTAATGCACAGAGTTCCCTCCGCTCCTCAGGGATGGCGAAGCAGCTAAAAGGGAAGGGGCACCTCCAGCAATTCCCTCTGCACCGACTGGAGGCACAGCCCCCGTCCAGAGAGAGGCTCCAAAAGGGCAACAAGTTCTTGCTGTGATTTTAAACTCTGTGCAGGCAACATCTGTCTCTCTTTTGATGAGTTAGAGAGATCCTCCTCCATGAAAAGAACTGCTCCCCTCCGCCCTGAAGTTGCGCCGTGCTCAGCTGCCAGTCTCGCATGACCTGGCTCTGCTCAGCGAGGACACCACCACTGAGATTACCAGCCATGAAGTTTCTCGTGCTTTATAATCCAGTTCAGGGAGCACAGGTTTGCTACAGATGCCAAACCTTAGCACATGTGTGGGAAAGTGGATGTAAACTCACCCTTCAAAAAAAAAAAATAAAAAGAATAAAAATGCAATCGCAGCATTTTGCAACAGCTGAAATGCTGTTACCATAGTTATAGTTTTCTCTGTGCGAAAGAGATGGTGCTTTCGTGTGCCCTTACTGAAAGCATGTGCAGACAAACATAGAGAATGCAATATATTTGCATACTGTGCAGTGCCAGTATGCAGAGAGCGAGCTCTGTGTGCTCGAATACAGTTCTGAGACTGCTGAGGAATTTTTCTCATTTTACAAATTGTTAGGACTCAGGGGTTGGTTTGCTAAAAATATTCTTTTGAAGCTTGTCTAGTCCTCGGTGAGTGTTCCAATTTATCCTCCCTTTAATGGTGTGAAACTGGGTTTTGTTAGGGCCGGGTACATGATCTCTCCTCTGCCTGGTGCTCAAAGGCAGGAGCAAAAAGCCTCTGATGCAGATACGTAAGAAGGGAAGAAAGAAGCAGCTTCTGATCCAGTTATTTCATGATCAAAATTGCTTGAAATGAACTTTGATCCAGTGGATATTCTGAAGAATTACAGCTTACAAATAAACAAACACAACAGAAAAAAAAATCCTTAGAGCTTTTCTTCCCTCCTCGCCTTCCACAGGCGTCTTGTCATCAGCAACAGCCTGATTTCAGGAAAAACTTCCCCATACTTTGGACTAGGCCTCTCTGTCGTAGGTTCTTGGCAAGAGGGACCGAGTCCTTCCACGCACGGCTTGTACCGCGCAGAGCACCTGGAGCGGAACAAGGAATAAGTAATAATAATAACTGTCCACTAACCACATCAATGTTTTAAGTATCTCACATAAGTGGATAACTTGATTTGTAAATAAACTACATTTCAGGAATATTTCATAAACATCCTGTGCTAAGTTGGTGCCTGGGGTAATATAGATTTTCATCCATATTCATCTCCGCGCAGGAATTCCCGGGAGTTGCTGGGGGTTGCAGCAGCTCAGGTTTTCAGGGTNCCTACTTAAATCGTGATACAAACCCACGTCCAAACGCACGGACGGCGGCGTTCATTGCGGTCGGTGCCGGGGTGGGCGCGGGCCTCGAACCCGCGGAGCCGAGCGCTGCGGGAGCGCGGGGGCAGCGGGGCCGCGCGCCCTCCGCGGTGCGACAGCGCCATCTACCGGCCGCTCCGGGCGGCGGCGGCGCGGGCACAAAGCGGGGCCGCGGCTGTCGCGGGATGTCGCCGATTGTCGCCTGCCCGCGCTCGCTTTCGTTCGTCCTCCCGCTGGAGGAGTGCGATTTGTCGCCGCCTGGCCCCTTGTCGCTCTTATACCTGATGTCAGTCCTTATCTCGGGGATCACACCGTTTAAAAATCCGCGTTTGCTCATCCTGCAAAGCGTGGGAATTGTCTCGGGGAGCGAGGGGGTCCCTAATTCCGCGGGGTGGGGGCTGCAGGAGGCAGAGCCCGGGTGCCCGCGGGACATCGGTCGCTGCCACGGCTGAGATGAGGTGCAGATCCGAAGGATTGATTTTGTGCTCATGACCAGGAAACGCTTTTTTGAGTTAACTGATTTGCTACTGGACCATCCCATTAGTTTCGCTGGTTTGATTTCAGTTCTGCTGTGGGCTGGGGTGATGCAGCAATTACAAATTTCAGTGATGTTAATTGTGGGTTTTCATTCTGGCTAGCAATGTTTTGGCTCTCTGGATTATTCTAGAGCAGCCGGTTGTCCAGGGTCACCGTGTGACAGTCAGCAATCACCATGGCATGGGGGTGGGCTGAACAGGTTTCCTGTTGTCCCCAGCTGCTCACACGGACAAGTGCTGGAAATCTCCAGGCAGTCCCTCAGATGCAGAGGGATCCTCAAATCAATTCCTTGTGGAGCAGCATCACCAAACCCAGGGAGAGCCCCCAGCCCAGCGAGCACAGACCACCTGTGCTTGCTGTGTGGTTTTGCTTTGTAGGTGCAGTGAGCCAGACCTAAAGTACTTCTGCCTGGAAACTCCTGGCTAAACCAGCTACCGAGGGCCTTGTTTCTGATTTCAAGTGGCACCAAGGCTGGGAAACAACATTATCCCAGTGTTTTCCTGCAGCAGTGAAACCACGGCCGGCCGTGATTGGTATTTAAAACACCCCTGCTGAAAGCATGGTATGTCTCACTCAAAAAGGTACCTCTGCAAGAAATGATGTTAAGGTATTTTCTCATGAGTATAATTGATCTGTATCTCCAAAAGCCGGAGCTTTGAATGTTGTAATTTGCACTTTAGGAGTTCACATCGGGCAGAAGGTGGTTTAGATATTTGGCTGTCATTTGGTTACCCTGCCTCACTGAACTTGTATGTTTTTTCCTGTATAGATTTTTCCTGTGTTTCTGCTGTCTATCCTTAAAGAGAGAGAACTAATTTAAATATTTTCAATATTTTTAAATACTTTCAGGTTTTAAAGGGAATGTTTGGTACTAAGTATTCATAAAATAAGAGCAAAGTTTCTGGGAATAGAAAATGCAACCCAATGAATATGTCTTGCCTTTTTTTTTGTGGAAAAGTACTTTTTAATATATTAATTATATTTGGGGGTCGATAAGACAAGAGTACGGGCTTTTTGGAAGAAATAACTGCAACCTTTGGACTTTTAAACTGAAGGGGTGAGGGACTCTGTCTTGCAGATTTCCACCCCAGTTTTGCAATCCCCTAACTGAAAATTGATAAGGAAATCTCTTCCCTATTCCTAATGGAAATAAAGCAGTTCTGGGGCAGGCTGTCCAGCTGCCATGTGGGCATTGGAGACTGGTAGGGAATGCTGGGAAGAAAATGGAACTCTATGAAAGCTTGTTGGTCTTCTTTGCACTTGGACCTGTTGCAGTAACCTGAGGTGGCCAAAGGTGAGGCTTTCCCAAGCCCCAGAGTTTCTCCAGAGAGAAGTTAACAGACATGTGTTGCTTGAAAGTGGCTGATGTCTTTCAGAGGGCTCTGGCTGGACTTTACATCTGCCTGGTTGTGAACCTGCCTCACCCCACATAGGCTGAATTTTTTTTTTATTAACACTTTGGTTTTGGTTTTATCCTAATGGTGAGGCAAATGTAACACATCTTCTTGCTGTAGCCCTTCCAGTCTTGGCTGTGGGATTAAAGTTTGCCCATAGGTCTGCACTATTCAATCCTCAGATGAGATGCACAAACCCCTGCAAGAGAAAACACAGAGTTGAATGAGGATTGACGTCCTTCCAGCTCCATAAGAGTTTTGCCTGGCTAAGGACATAGGCATTTGGCTACAAATGAATTCAGTTTAGTTTTCACCCAGAGAATGCTTCAAACTCCCCAGAAAGGAAGATTTAATTTTTTTTTCCTCGCTAACACAATCACAAAATAATACAAACTTCTCCCCACAAAGTGTTGATTGTTCTATAATGAAATCGTGAGTAATTTTGTAGTCGCTTTGGGGGAAAAGCAGAAACTGTTCTTAGCACCTGCTGTATGATATCACAAAGCTACAGCTCATAATGATTCTAATATGTGAAGGCAGTTGCATAATATCATCGTATTACAGTTTGTGTAAGAAAAAAAAAATCATGGACAAGACATTGCCAGTAGAAACTCTTCACAAATGCTATTTTTTTCCTCATTGCTGTTCCTCTGGCTCAAAATATCTTTGCGTTTTTCTTGTCAGAGTCTGTAGGTTTCATTGGTGGAAATAACAGCGAGCAAATAATAAAGAGGGAAGGGGAAAAAGAAATCACCATGTTTAAAAAAAATGCATTTTTCTATAGAAGCTAATGTTCTATAAAGAGATGCAAAAGGAAGAGAAAAAGATACTAGATAGCACAGCTGCATTGAATTGCAAGACAGCTGGAATTTTTCAATGTAACCAGATTTTAGATGAGTTTTCTTTTCATTTCTCTATAATAAGATCTTTGTAAACCACAGTCCTAAACAAAATCTTCTTGGTGATGATGAAAATAGGGTAGAGCAGTGCTGCTTGTGCTATGCATGTGTGACAGCCAAAATACGAGGCCAGATCCTTCGAAACTGCAAACCTGTGTCAGCAGAGCCACACAGTTTCCTCTGTCTGCAGAGCTGCCTTGTTGCAGGCTCTGAGGTATAAGGATTGCAGCATCCAAGGGATATTGCCTAGTGGTCAGGATGCCCTGAATGCCCTCAGCTGAAAGGATGAGAATGAAAGAATTTTCAGGCAGAGCCTCTAATAAGACTTAGAGCTGAATCAGAATTTGCCCTGGAAAATCCTGGGCAGCACATACCACAGCAGCTACTCCAGCCTTGGAAGGAATCCAAGATGCCTCTGCCTCACGTCCAGACTCTCAGTCTGACCTCTCTGAGTGATAAATAGTGAGTTCACATTTCACCCTGATCCTTCCTGAACCTCCCCCCTTGCAGAGGGCTTGGCGTAGGAGGGGTCAGGGCCCTCGTGGGCATGCAAAGGTGTGATAAAAGGAGAGAAGTTCCTGTGCTCTCTCTCCCTCACTCCCTTCCTCATTACGATCACACGGGTCAGCGTTGTCTGACTCTTCAGCAGACAGAAGAACAAGAGGCATTTCCAAGCAATAGTTCCTGTTCTGCCACCTGCCTGCCATGTTCTCTTTAGCAACTTGCCTCACCTCTGTGGGTCTGCTGATCCATAAAACACGGTGCAAATGCTGCCTTACAGAAGAATAATGCGACTTCCAAACCCGCTAAATATGTCGTTGAGAAGCCAGTGTATTAAAATATTTTGGATACTTTAATAAACAGGACTTAGCACATTTCATGAATATTTATTTGAGAAGGATTTTCAATTCACCTGAGCAGAACAAAACGTACTACTGGCTGTCTAAAGTTGGAAGAGTAGTCTCTTGACATCCTGTGCTATATTCTAACAGCATCTTCTTTTGAGCTAGAAATCAATGCTGTATTCATTTTTCTGTTGTGGTTACTTTAAATTCTTAAACTGGGTCAGAACCAATGCTTTTGCTTGTGGCAGCAGGAGGGTGATTTAGTTAATGCTGGGCTCGGGTGCCAAATCATGAGTTCCAACTTATTCCTATCAGTGGTCATCCATCACTCCAAACTTGGAGGAGTGAGGCGGAAATATAAGCACACTGACAATTTTCCAGAATGATTTAAGACCTGGCATTTAAGAGTTCCTTTTGTAGTTGTTCTTTTGACATGTCTCCTAATTTGCTCCCATCTTGAAGACACTCACTACTTTAAGACTTAAACAATCTTCATCTAGGAATGGAACTCAGCAGCAAGAACAGGGGGGCCTTATCCAAGGGTAAGGTTGCACAAAGGGCAGACAAGCCTTCTGACTCCTGCGTCATCAGCAAACATAAATGTGCCTGTGGTAATGCTGCTCTATTGGCTTTGCCTCTCACATGGGAGGAGAAGGCAAAAAGCAATATACATTATTGATCAGAATGTGCAGGTGAATGAAGATGGACAAGGGTAGGTCACAACTTTATTAACTCCACGTAGCCAGCACTTGCACAGATGCAGGGCTGAGTTATGCTGTCTGGATATGCTGGATCACAAAGAATAGTGATCCACAGATCCACCCACTCCTTTGAATCCTTCACAACCGATTGTGGGCATGGTACCAGGATTTCAAGACTTCCTTGGTGTCATAGGCACAAATTCCAGCAGCAATATCCAAGGCTGCTTGTCTTGTAGGAGCCAGTCTCTCCTCCATCAGCCATAAAACAAGAGCCATGACCGAGCTGAAGTGCTGAGACAAGAGATGAACACTTGTCTCTCCTGAAAACAGTGATGGATTAGCTGCCAGCTCTCCCTTACCCTTCCCACAGACACAGAAAAGCAGAAGAACCTGCTGGTAACTCACACTGTCCCATTACCATTTTTGGCTGCTGGCTTTACTTGTATCCTAAACATCCTTCATGTGCACTCCTGTGACAGTCACTCACCATAGTAACAAGAAATTCAAGACGCACAAAAGCTACGGAAAAAGCTGAACACAATCAAGGTGGAGCAGAGTGCAAGGTACTACACCACAATCAAAGATGCCCTCACAGTGTAGTGCCAGAATGGCTGAATATCTGAGTCTGTGAAACCTCTCGCCAGTATTTAATTGCTTCTGAATAGACTGCAGCTTTTTGAGATTCATTTGCTCTTCACTATGAATCACTGACACATTTTCATGGCCACAAATATTCACAGAAGTATTTGATAGTCAGAAATCCAAGAGGGTTGTTTTGGTTTCCATTCTGACTCACTCCATTCACCACGGGTTACAAAAGGTTTTCTCCTCTGTTGCAAGGTGTTTCTCTCTCTCATATTAGTCCGACATTATGGTTTTCTTTGCAACATCCTTGAAGAGTGGCAAAGAAAACCAAACATGGATACATGGTTAGACTACAACAGCACCCAAGTATAAGTATACATCTTGGACTAAAATGTAAACCTATTTACATGTAATGGATGTGTACACATCTGTGTGTATGATCAGCACCTTTTAGACCTGAAGTACATAAAGACAGGCCTGTGTGTTTCCCAAAGTTATTAGCAATTTCTCCTAGTATATAACTTTTCATGGAATCTTTCATATTAGGTGGACAATGGGACTCAATTTTTGGAGTGAGAATGCAAACTAGATGACATCTGCTTTATCATGAATTCACTCCTGCATTCGCTCAGAATTTTTTAGAGCTGTTTTTGAAGTGTTCCTACTGTTTGACACAGTAGATGTAGAAAGCAAATAAAAAAGGAACGGGAATGCTCTCATGGAAACTGTTAGGCTATATCTGCTGGGCTCTTCTCTGCACTCAGGATTTAAAAAATCCTGCTAAATTTTGAGTAGATTTAATATGGCATCATTACTACCAAATAAATTTGGAGTAGGTCATCGCAAAAATATATAAATTGAAGTGCTAGATTTAGAGCCTGTGTTTGTTCTTTCCAAATGACACAACTTGTAAGTGTATAGGAAAAAAAATGCACTGTTTGGATGTCAGGTGAAGGGGAATATATAGAGGAAGACCACAGCACAGCCATGCCTGATGTGGCCCAGCGCTTGATAATGACTTAGTAAAAAGTAGTGATCTGTGCTTTGGTGAAGCATTTTCTTCCTAAGCCAGCCAGCAGTAACCTTGTCCTAGAAAACATGAGGATGTGCTGCTGTTGTAAAGATCACTCTTATTTTTGTAATGCATTTTTAAGTGATAGAAGTGCCATTCAAATGCCTTTGAAAATCTTAAAGAAGTACTCTTGGAACACTTCTTTCTTACTTTATTCTTTCTTTCATTCAATATCTATCTATATGATTCTACCTGTTGGTCCAAAAGCCTTAATATGACAGTAAAAACAGACCAAGTTTCTTTCAAAATTTCTCCTTTACCTTAAACCCTTTTTTTCCTAGGAAAAGCTATATTCCAAGCCCATTTGGAAGGGTAATAGAACTAACAGGGAACATGTTTGTATTTATTTTTAAAACAACCCCCTGAGTATCCCATTTTGTCAAAGCTAAGTGAAACATTGCAAGTGTCAAGTTTATGTCTGTACCTAGTCATGGTGTCTGAGCAGGTTTCAAGGTCTTAGCCTGCCAAAGACTGACACAAACACTTAACTATATGCACTGGAATCTCTCCCTGACTTTATGCAGGGATCAAGGCCAGTATTTGTGCAGATTCATTAGCTGTCTCTCATGCATCTCTCTTATGTCAGGCAATTCTGCTTCTGTTGTGGTGATTTTTATTAATGGACTACTAGGGGAAGCAGAGTAAGACTCTATCCATAAAGAATATGGGAAAAAATGGGAGATGGAGTTGATGGAAGAGCATAATACAAGAAAGGACAGACTTTAAGTGGAGAATGAATCCATTTGCCTTAAGAGTCAGTGACAGGACAGTTCCACCAACACTCTCTTCTCTGAACAAAGCTCACTCGCTTCTCACAATATGCCAACAGATTCCTGCTACACATCTCTTCTCTTCCTTTACCTGTCTCCTGGTTTCAGATAGTCATGTTATGTCCCATAAAAACACACACAACTAAGTACAAAACACATCACAAAGCAAAAGCTGTTTCCATGCAATAGTTTTATCCCAGAATGTGTCAGTGACAGCTCTGGAGCAGATATTTACAGCCAGTTTGAGGTGCTATCAGCATGCCAGGACTAAAAAGGGACCAAATGAGCCACGGTGTGAGGAAGAAGATGTCAACCTAAACACAGCACACAATATGCCTGGGATAAAGAAACAATGCAGAAACCAGCAGTGAGTAACAGATGAGGTATTAGGCCTAGCAGGGAGAAGACAAGGGCTTAAATCAAAAAGACATCCTGATGAGACTGGATGTAAGCTGAGCACACAAGTCTCTGACGAGGGATATGAGAGGTGGTTAGAGGAAACACTGCAGGAATTCATCCATAGTGAGCAGTGCAGGAGTTGGAGCAACAGGACAGGAGAGGTGGATGCGAAGAGACTTTTCAGCACTGTCAAGGAAATTGGCCAAACACTCCCTCCTGGAGGCAGTGTCATCAGGGCAGCACATGGCAAACACAGAGGGAGAAAAAAAAAAAAAGGAAAGAAATGGAAAAAAGAGACGGGAGTATTTCAAGAATCTTAGCTTTTGCTAAGTTTCAGAAAAAGTCTGTGGACAATCTGGGATTTCAAACCCACTCTTTAGAGCTGGTGCAGGCCATAAGCTCATCTCCCACATTCATATTTTTGTAATTTCTTCTCATGGTGTAATGCAAAAAGACTTTTATTTTTAAAATATTTATCCTATTAACATGATGCAAAATAGTCAATAATTTACATATATTTACATCTAATGTTCATTTATAGGAGGAAAATATAAATTTATCAGTGTGTGTGCATATGGCTGTAACATATGATTAATACACTGTCAGCATAATCTAACGGCTCAGAACCATCAGTTGTGCAAATAGTCCTTTCTAGCCATGTTTCCTACTGCTATTTAACCTTTCTCCTTCCCTTCCTCCCCCCTTTCACAGTCTGTCTAACCCATCCTTGCTTCGGTAGCTTGCCTTAAAATAGCAGACAAAGTCTGTGCAGTGGTGACTCTTTTTATACATATTTCACAATGCCTAAAACATTAGGGGATCTCTTCTCTGAGGCTTTTGAATATGAGAGGAGTAGAAATTAACAGACATGTTCCTTTCTTTCAGAAACTAATAAAAAGGAGTCATCCACAGTAATGCTCTTGATTCACTGTCAAGCCTTAGGTATTAAATAACTTAAGGTACCATTCTTGTCACATCAAAAGTCCTTTTCAGTCTAGGACTCTGTCACATCTTCCTCATGTCTACCAGAATGAGCACGAGCACTTGATCTCGTCACACAGCACTTGCAGCGGCCAAAGCAGATTGTGCTGTCACAAACTGATCCAGTGGTGAGACCACATGGGAACCTGGCCAGAGGAACAGCAGCTATCTCAAATAACTTCCCAAATCTCTTAGGTGGAAAGAAGCTGAGCTGTTAAAGTCCAGTCCCAAATATCCACTGCAAGGGTTCTGTTTTTAATAATCCTTCTCAAGCATGGAAGATTAGGTCTGTTTCTGGAGCAGGGTAGTTCAGCACACACATGAGTAATGGCTGTATCATCACATATGCTGACTTGCATTTCATGATACAGTATTTTTTCTGTGCTTTATGGCCCAATCCTGAAATTTTTATTTGATGTGAGTGATTCTTCATCCTCAAAATAGTCCTGTTGACTTCATGGGACTCTCCAGACTGTTCATGAAAGTGAAGTTTATAGTCTAACTCATGTTTCTTCTTTATGGCCCAAAGCACCAAGCTGACCTTCCAGGAGGTGCTGTGCTGTTGTGAGCAAAGCAGTTATTTTTCCTCTGGTTTTCTCTCAGGATACTTGCTTCCTTCCCAGCAGCTCTGAAGCAGACAAGGCAAGGCTTATGGTATGCACTAAACACTTCCAGACTGCCTTGGTCAGGGACAGGCACCTGTCTTACTTCACATGTTCTGCTTCCTGAAACCCCTGCTTGGATTTACACCTGGGAAATAGCTCAATTTATGGAGGCTTAATTTCCCTCCCTTTTGGAGCCCTATCTCTGTGTTTTGTCCAGTGCATGAGAACTGAAATACTACCGTAGTGTGTTTCAGTCAACCACTGTTTTTTTGGTGGCCAGGCAACAAACATGGCACCAACGAAAGTCCAGACCATGCTTCAGTCAATTCTTGTTAATGAAATCTTTGCACATCACCGTGCTGAAAGCCACAGACCTCTCCAGATCTGATCCCCCTGTCTAAAGAATGAAAACTGAGAATTTGTAGGAAGCTTTCAGAGAGATGTCAGCTTTCCATCCTTTTACTTCAGTTCATGTCTCCATTCCAGGCTCTCTCAGTATGGCTTTGTCTTTTCAACCCATAGATAGTTTTGTTCCAGTGACATGTCAAATGATTAGACTTTTTTCCTCAAAAAACAATCCTAACTTATCATTAAAAAAATAACAAAACAAAACCCAGTACTAAATACTTTAAAGTTTTCAGCAGAAAAGTATTTGATGAAAATAAGGGATTTTTTCTTTGAAATATACTAGTCACTAAACTTTCCTTTATTTGAAAAATCAGGTTTCCATCAAAAATGTTTCTGAGAGTTTTTCTCCCAGGCTTTTATTCAGCGTGCAGCCCTGCTAACAGTTACTGAAGTGCAACATCTGTTGACTTCAGTCAAAGTTGCACCCCAGTAATTGAAAGCAGAATTAGGTCTGTTCACTGTAAGGTGTGTTGAATGGACAGAATCTTGCCTTGACTGAAGTGTTAGTCTTAGCAGTAAGTGATCCTCTAATTTAATCCTCCACTCTATTCACGTCTCAGATACAAAATGTTTAATAAACTGCAGCTTAATGGTAAGGCTGAGTTACCCATCAGTGAATTTCTCAGCCAAAATTGTAGAGTAAACTACTCTCAATAGTAGGTTTATGTTACCATTTACATTACTGGGTAAACCCTAAATTGGAGTTTTTATGTATTATGTGTTACCTACATAATGCACTATATAATCAGGTTTATTTTCTCAATTTCCTCAATTTTCAGGTTGGATATTGCTATATTGTACATATTAGTGGTAAATTATGATGGATTTTTTTCTTTTATATATTTCATGTATCCATGCAGATGGATTTTGCATCCAGTGTGTAGTTTCCTGGGATACAAAAATGAATCTACCCAAACCTGTAATTTCTAGGGGCTTTGGTGCAGTTTCATCTATATCCCAGACATACTTCATAATTTCTGGACTCAGACTTGCCTCTTGTATGTCTTGTGCCACACAGAACATGCCTAGTTTTTATATTTGTATGTTGTTTCTTCCCCTCTAGAGCAGGTAAAGTATATATATTGGACATATGATGGTTTTGAAAAACATGACTCTATGCGTATACTGTTTAACTATACATTTAAATTAAAATTTATTTGTGTGCTAATGTCTGTATATTTTTTTGTGGTTCTCTTAGTCTTAAATAGTTTCGTGCTTGATTCTGTAATTTGCTGATCAATAGCTCCTACTCTGACTTTTTTGCTACTAAGAAACTTCATATATAAAATGTTCATCTATATTAAAAAGGCAAGTATTATGAATGTATTTCCTCTGTGAAATACTCAGGAACAAAATTAATTAGACACCTGCACTATATTTTCACCCAGCATCTGATATACCAAGTGTCTGCAAGTCAAGAAAATCCACTGAAATACTTTCAAAGAATAATTAAAGAGAGTTGGAAAATACATTTATATACCCATTTTTTGAAACTAAATATTTTTGTTAGTGTTTTTTGGAAATTTTGGTATAAAAAGAACAGTTCTCAAAGAATTGCATATTTATTGAAGGATTAAATAACTTCTGTTTAAGTGAAACTATTTTATTTTGAAGTAACAAAGATCATATGCCTGTTAGAAACATTTAAATAAAAACAAAGTTGTGGTCTCATTACGTGCCAAAAATATTTATGTATAATCTTTAAGCCAAATTAGTGGTGTTATTCAGGAGAATTAAGTTTTATAAGCATCTGAAACATGAAGCCTTTGTGTTTTGTATTTAGATTTTTGCCAACAGCAGTTTTGCACTAGTCCAATGAGAGACCTCACTGTTAATGACAATTGAAATGAAGCAAACAAAATATTTATTATTTAATTCATTATAAATTTTAACCACCAGCTGTAACAGCATAGATATTCACAGGTGTTTTTAAAAGCCTTGACCTGTTTTAAATCAGTGATGAAAAATATTCATGTAATACTAATGGCCATTTTTTAAAATATTTTAACAAGTTATTTCTATGAGCAATTGATTTCCAAAATCTTTGTAACACAATTTTACTGGACCTCAGTGTGTTACCCCAACAATTATTTGGTCTTTTAAAATCTCGCATCAATAGGCAAACACACAAGTCTAATATGCAGAATTCATGTTGTGGTGTTAAATATTGGTAGAAAACAATGTAGGTGGTATAATAGCATGGAACAATTCCCTGAATCATTTAAAGCTGGTTAAATTGTGTTGATCAATCATTCTAAATAACGGAGAAGGAACAAAACGGGATATTGTGAAGAATGAGCATGGGCATAATTTTTCAGCAAGAAAAGCTTTCTTGGCTTAGCATGAAAATATAATGTGTTAACAGAGTCTTAAAATCAATATACCATGAATTAGCAGTCAGCAGTGAACAGCCAGATGACAAGAGGAATATGATTCATTTCTTAGAATGACTAAGATCTCAGGCAGCTTGTTGAGCAGAATATTTGGAGACTGTGAATAGAGTTAAAAGAAATTCCTTTAATTTGATCTGGAAGTGTGTTTATGACAGACGTAAAGCACTTGAATTCTACTGAGGATTTCCTCTTGTGCTGCAGTCTTCCTGATTCTGCTCTGTACAGCTGTCTTTAGGTACTGACTGCTGAACCAGACAAGCCAGTCCTCTTACACCTTAATGCATGGAAATTAAGTTTCCAGTCCTAGACAAGTAATTAAATAACCCAGCACTGACGATGTAATGATAATGAAGTGAAGAGGAAAGGATCCCTCAATAATCAGATCCTTTTCAGGCATTTAAAAGAAAATGCATTTTGATGTTTTTCAAAAGACACTCAGCTGCCTTATTCTACCTCCTTCCTTTCTTTCATTTCAGCTTAAAAATTACAGTTTTTTCATTAGACAAACAGCATTCATAGGTGTTCTGGATGTAAACGAATGTGGATTGCCTTAATATGAGAAGTGACAGCCCCTAGCATTTGTCTGAATATTAATACTGAATCAGATGGAGAAATCATTATGGCTGATGGTTTTGGTTATTAAGTTTAAAATGTCAGAAGCCTGACTTTAAGTTTTCATGACAGCAACAAATGTTTTTGTAATTTTTTTAATGCTTAAGTTTCAATTTAAATTCAAATTTCCACTTCTTTTTTGTCTTATTTTTTGGGCTTTCAGATTGTCCAGGAACTTTTACTTTTGCTGGGTTCGGAGAGATCACTTTCAAATGGAAGTAAGATCCTGCTGTCTGTAGTTGCAGCTAAACACCTTTGCTTTTTGTGCTATCAGCCTCACTCTCTCTTATTCCTGGGAACATATAGGACAACCTTTTCATAGGAGCTCATGGCCGATTTTTCAGTACTCCCAGCCTGGTCTAGATTTCCAGCACTGCATCCTGCAGTTCCCACTGTTGTGTTTACAGACAGACATTCAACAAAGCCCTCAACCTGTTGAGTTCTTTTTAAAACCTGGCCACATATTTCTGTGTCAGCTTCAGATGTAAAAGCTGAGCACTAGAGCTTCATGGTTGAGCTCTTCTGCTATTTCTGATCCTAGAGGATGTGTCTGGAAGTACTGGAGGCGGTTCATCAGGACTGCAAGCTGGCAGATGTCTGGAAGTCTGAGCTGTCTCATCTGGCATGGAAGTAGGTCTTCCTAGACACCAAAAGACTTTGGCATGTGACTGATCCTCATCAATTAAAGGTGTGTTTGTGTGTCCCACGAAATAATGGCCACACAGCTAGGCGCTGTTAAACTGGACCAAATGTGCCGCTCGAAATTTCTAAGGTGCATATTTTCCTTCTTTATCAAGGAAAATCTTCTTTTCACCTGTTAATGACCTCCTGGTTCTGCAAGTTCTGTAGAAAACTACATTGAGTCCTTCAATTAAACCAGTGTGAAGGTCAGATTTAAAAAGAAGAATGAACTTGAGCTCAGAGGGAAGCATTCCTGATGGAGCAGAGGAGAATGAACAGCTCCTTGTGCAGAGTCTTGAGAGACCCCCATGCTCGGCTGCAGAAGGGAGTAGGAGGTGAAATCAATCTGCTGAGAACAGGGAGGGGAATTCTGGAAGCCCATTGAAGATTAATAACTCGGTAACCTCAGTAGGAAGCCTGATATGTTCAACCACAACAGCAGGAATCTTCAGCGCAGGCGTTGTGCTTTTGAGCATTACTCTCTCATCCCTCAGCCTTCCCATGCCGAGCGTCCTTTCCTTACGAACTGGAGTCGCTGTGCTTGGAGATCCAGAACAGGATCCAGCCACAGACACTCCCACACCAACACTTCTTCAACCCCACTGGTTTTGCTGTGAGTGGTAGCAGGTCTCCAAAATGTAAATCCTCCAGGGCAGGGCTTGGAGGTGCTACACACATGCAGAATGTCAGCTACACTTTTGAGGAACATACTCAGAAGCACCAAAGTGACTTAGAAGCTGAAGTCCCCAGCAATTTCAACTGCTATACAGTCTCGAAATTACTTTGACTTTCAGAAAGACTGAGGCTATTCAGATGTTTATTCACTTCTAAAAACATTCCCACTGGTGTTTTAACAAATGCATTATATTCCCTTTTTGGGATGCTACAGTTTCTTAACGGCCCAGTTCTCTGATGTAGGGCAGGGAAGAACTGAAGACCCACTCCCTGCTCATATTTTTTATTTTGGCAGAAAATGTGCAAGTTCCTTCTTCAGAGGCCTGTTCCCCATTTTAATTCTGTTTTTCTCCTCCCCCTTCTAACACTTGTAATTTGGCTGGGGGGAGAGAGGAGGGAATGGCTTTTTCTTTCCCATTTATTGTGGCAGAAAATGGGGGATGGAGACCAGCTTTCTTGGACTCATATTCAAAATAGCTATAAATAATTAGTTACAGGGACCTAGCTTCCCCCTCCTTTTAAGGCCTAATTTAGGTTCTTTATCAAAATGATTTAAAATGCCTTTCTCTGTGGGAAACTATATTTCAGAGCTTTTATTTATTAGACTTCTCAAAAAGTGTGTTTTTAATGCATATCCTGACTTTCTGCCAAAACTCTCCACTGTAACATTGGGACTGGAGCAACCCTTTGTATAGGGAGATATATTTATTGGATTTTTACATATTGATACTGAGTAATCCATCTAAATAAATCATACACAGAATTGGCACATAAATCTCCTAGTCTTTACTACTCACTGTACTATATTACTATCCTGACAACATTCCCTCAAATACAGAAAAACTTTCCTCTTGGTATACTTTTTTCTAGTCCTCTTAAAGTGTCAATTATTTTCCAGGGCTGCTTAGCTTGATTGTTGCTGTGAGCTGTAGTGTTTGGGCTGTGGATTTTGGTTTTTGATGTAGGAACAGGACAACATCACTGCATTTTGAAGGAGGGCACTCAAGCCTCAAACTCTGCAAAATGTATGAGGATCATAAGGCAGCAAAGGAAAGACAGATTTCATGGCAGATGATTGAATACCTGAGTATTTTAGCATTACGAGCCCATTACGGCACTGAGAGGAGATTACTTCCCTCTTGTTAAAAAGTGCCAAATTTCTCATGTTGGACTTGAGAAAACTTGCCATTTTCTTCAGGAGTTCCAGGACTCCTAGACTAATTATGTGTGTGTGTGTGTGTGTGTGTGTGTGTGTTTGTGTGTGTGTGTGTGTAGGTCAGACCAATGCATTCCAGGACAGCCTCTATCCTCCTCCTAAATTGTTTCCTGCTTTCCGAGCAGAAGCTGCACATGAGACAGTCTGGGCCTAATTATTTTAAGCAAATACAAACCCATAAACCAGGCAGTGGACAGGTACAATTCGGTGTAACCCTCTGGCAGTTCACACCAACACAAGGTCAGCTCGGCTGTGTTTTGGATCGCTCTCATTACAAATCCCAGGGATGTGACAGCCTTCTCTAAAAAAATCAAGTTGAATTTTCCCACTGATGGTTTAAGAGCTGTGGCTTTCCAAAGGGATTATGTAGTACTGAGCACATCATTCCAGAAGGCTCTGACAAGAGGGCTCTGACATTCAGGCAGTACTCCTGAAAGTTCAGAGTTTGAAAAGTCAGAACTCTGAAAGAAATCATTACAATAAAAGGTAGAACAGATTCTAGCAAGTGTTCAATCAACCAGTGTGGTGCCACTTAGAGGCAGAAGACCTTAAAACAACCAGCAAGATGTCTGCAGCAGAAGCCTCGGCACTCTGAACCCTGTCACTCAATGCCTTTCATCTGGTGTAAATTTGGCTGCAGTACAGGCTGGGTCAGCGCTCAGCCTGGGCACTGCTGATGTGACTCAGTTCAGGTGGAAAAGGGCTTCCTTGTGCAATGCAGTGCACTGAAGAGAGTCAGGCCTTGGGAAGCACTCAGAGCTAATAGCTTGGATTGAACCCTATATGTAACCAACAGCTGCTCTGGTGGGTTTGGATGTAAGGTGGGATGCAGACAGGCCCATCCAGCTCTTCACAACCTCATGGGTCCCAGAATCCCACATCCTGCAGGACAGCAGCCATGGAAGGTGAGGGGACAGTTATGAGAGCAGGGATGAAGTGATCAGCAGGATGTCTCTTCATAGTGTTGCCTGCTCCAAGGGCCTCCGAGCTACAATTTTCTTCCTCTAGTTGAACTATAATTATCAATGCTACAGCCCTAGGTTTAGAAGATTGGTTCAGAGGTCACCCCCCTACCCAGACACCTTCTCTGAT
This sequence comes from Serilophus lunatus, assembly GCA_013399895.1. Taxonomy (NCBI): domain Eukaryota; kingdom Metazoa; phylum Chordata; class Aves; order Passeriformes; family Eurylaimidae; genus Serilophus; species Serilophus lunatus. The sequence continues at coordinate 2,414,240 of VXBA01004859.1, read as the reverse complement.
ATGTGAATCGGGGTTGATACTTTCTTTTAACTGTGTGAGGGCCACAGCTATCATTGTATTCAGCAGAAGAAAGTAAAAGGAATCCATTTAAATGCTAAGATAATCTTCCTGACTGAAAAAACGGTTTCTGATGTAAGGATGCTTCATTTAGAAATAGGGAAACTGAAGCACAGTGACCTGCAGGAGGCCATCGGTGACTCTGCTGGTAGTATTCACCTCTGACTAGTGTCCAGCTGTCATGATCTCCAGGATCTGTCACTGCAAGCATGTTTGTAGAAAAAAAACAAACAAGGAGAACTTCCTCTTTCAAAAACCCTTCTTAAAATGCCCTGCTAGTACAGACTATTCCTATGTGAAAAGGAGATACTCCAGCCCTGCTCCCTGTCAACGCATCTCATGTCATCAACAGATCATGAGTAACTCTGTCAGGCCTTCCTCTGGCCAATTCTGTTTGTAAAAGGGTGATAGGATTAATTTGAAAGATCAGCTCTAATTGCACCTGGAGAAGGATAATTTATCTCTATTTATTATTTTTTGTGTTAAATATTTTTATTCATAAAAGGAATAAACAGATGCAGCTAAAGAGCAGTATGTAACTTTCAACAAGGACATGGAGTGTCAGGACAAGGAGTAATAGCTTTAAACTGACAGAGGGCAGGGTTAGATTGGATATTAAGAAGAAATTCTTCCCTATCAAGGTAATGAGGCACTGGAACATGTTTCCCAGAGAAGCTGTGGATTCTCCATCCCTGGAAGTGTTCAAGGGCAGGGGTTGGAACAACCTGCTCTAGTGGAAGGTGTCCCTGCCCTTGGAACAACGTGATCTTTACGGTCTCTTCCAACTCAGACCAGTTGATGATTCTATGATTCTTCGACCACTGGTAATATTACCGAATGATGGTTCTGACATTTTCCCTATTACATTCAAATACATTGTTTGCAATCCACCTTAAAAAATCATAAAATGGGAGAATTCTTTTAAAAAACATGTAAAGTTGCCTCAGAAGAACAAATTTGTTTGGATGACAAAAAGTCTGCGTTTGTTTCGATTTTTTTTTTTACTTGAAATCTGTATGCATGTCAGAAAATATTTCTGTGTACTTTCAAGAATAATTGAAGCATATGTACCCAAAATGCAATACTTTTCATAATGGTTTCAGACTAAATTATCCATTATATGGGACTAACACATAAAAGCCTTCCTCTACATCAAGTGATAGATCAAAGGGAGGAACGATGGCTTGTCCACATGCACAAACCACACCTCTTAGATTCTGAGAACAAGGATATACTGTCTGCATTTTAACTACATCTCCATGACATGAAACAGTATTCCTGTGTCTCCTACTGTGGGAGAGTCAGGTAGTCCTGGCTACAAAGATTTCTTTTACACTTCTCCCCCTTTTTTTTTTTTTTTGTTCCATCATACAGATGACATTTCAGTGACTAGTCTGAGGTGAGACTAATTTGAAAATTAAACTTCCTTCACTTCCTCCCAGGGCAGTGGGGAAACCTGTTGGGAGGAAGTGATTCTCAGTCCTTTGGTGATAAATCCATGAACCCAAACCCTAGTCCTGCAGCCTGTGGGGTGGGTGGTGGTAGAGATGTTCTTCTGCACAAATCCCAGCAGCTTCAGAGGACTTACCACATGTTTCTGTTCCGTGGTGTGGTGCCTGTTTTTCTGCCAGTGGTTACAGCACAAAGTTGTGCATCAGACCCTTCCTTTCTTGTCTGTTGAACTCAGATGAATTTAAAAGTTTCTATGCTTCATTTTCCCATCTGCACAATTAATCTAGTAATAGTTCCATCCTTGTAGAAATTCTTGATTGCTTTGTCTATCTAAAACCCTTTCCTTCAAATGGATGATGTGAAGGAGACAAATTCTGAGCCTTATTGCTGGTAAGCACTAATGGATCACTCTCAGAGAGGGATCCAACTTCTGGAGTGTTTTGTTATGAATTTTTCTCACTATCTCTTCATTAGTAATAAGAAATGCAAACTTACTTGTTAAGTGGCATGATTAAAGATGTTTGTGTTTGGAATTTGACTGCAGTAGGACACTGAACATGTATAGTTTCATTTAAGTGCATGTCTAGATCTAGTCTCCCAGCCAATAGATTGGATGTTAGCCCAATTATTCCCATTAGTGTCTGGTTTCTGAGCACTGATGTACTATCATGACCAGGGGATAAAGTTTCTTAAAATGACCCACCCCTGCATAAATGTAAAGGTACCCTTTATTGGTCTCGTGGTTCCTTAAAACCTGAAGTACACTGGGGAAGTGGTGAGTTGAGGCACCAGAAGAAGAGGCTGTGATCATGGAAAGGCTGAAACCTCCTCTGATAATTTCTGACAGCTCAAAGTGGTTCTTCCACAATTGGAACCACTTGTGCTGCTTATTAATATAATGAAACTTATCCTCCAGCAAAAACAGAACCAATGGTTGACACAGGAGTGGAGGGAGAGGCTGAAACCTGATCTGTTTAGAGGTCTCTTAAAGATGATGGAAGACTAATAAAATCCAGTCTGCTTCCTACCTCCATTACAATTCCCACTCCCAGACTGTCCTCATGAGCTAAAGTGGAATAATGGCTTCTTCCAGAGCAAGCCAACCCCCCATTCTGCTGAGTACCAGTACAGCTGAAGCATCTAATGGTATTTAGCACCAGGGCCTGTTTTGGTACCCTCCTTAAACTGTGAAATTTTTTATTTTGACTCCATTGAGTGTTGGATAAAATCTCTAAAATGTCTCTTATTTCTTCAGCAGTAGACTTTTTTTGGTCAGGTTTTATTATCATTTTTGGGGGGTAGAAAATATTCCCACACTACTTCAAAAAAGCTCAGTGTTTGGTACATCTTCATCAAAGAGATAAGCATAAGAACACAAAAATGTTATTTTTCTTTTGTCAGTGGATTAAAGGAACAGTCAAAACTCTTTATTTAATAGGATTGCTCAACACCATGATGGCCATGATATGTGGAGTGAAAAAGTACTATAATGATAAAAAAAGACTGAAAAAACCCCCTAAACCTGAGGTCTTCTCGCTTTTCAAGAAGTAGGTAGGAAAGCAGCTAAATAGAACTGTAAGGGTAAGCAGGGCAAAATGTCAGAGTTGATTTAACTCATTACATTTAAGTGGAAAATAAGGGATGAAAGTTTAGTTTAAGAAAAATTAAGGAAATACCCAAGAATGAGTTTACAAAGTGCAATATTTTCTCTCAAAGCCGTAGGGTTAGCAGGTTGGTATCCAGCATCTGTGACTGATTAGGGGCATTTGAGATGGCAGGTGGCTTTAGGAAATGGAAACCTTACAGGGCTTTACAAATACTTTCTGTACTTAGGCAAAGTTATTTGATTTATTCTCGCTGGTTCTCATTGCATAGCCTGGTTTAAAATCTATCAACTTGTCTTAATCCATGTTAATATTTTCTTATAGACACAGTGTTGTGAAAATTCTCCAATCGGATTCTTTAGAGTTGCCCTGGAGAATAAGAGTTACTCAGTTTACACCACCAAGGGCTGTGTTAGGGTGAAGAACATAAATCATGGCATTTAAAAATGCCAGCCAAATCTTTTAGACAGTAATGAGATCAAGAACCATATCTGATCATATTTGTTCCTGACAATTTTAAAGAGACCTATAATTCCATGTACTTCCCCTCTGTGTGGTCATGTTGAAATTGCCTGTCTCTGTTTAGAAGCCAAAGCCCCAAAAAGCTACTCAGCAGGATGAAGAGTGCAGTGGGGTTGATCCGCTGATCAGAGTCACACCGTTAGAAAATCAGCAAGAAAAGGCAAACCTGCATCTCTTCTTTGCTTTTGTCCACAGGCCATGAGCTTCACTGAGGCTGTGCAAGAGGTAGGACCACAGAAGAGCTTACAGTTCTCCTCTTTGGGTCTGAATGAGAACCAAAACTTATTTCTGGAAAGAAATATTTGGAAGAGAGACTGAAGACAAGAAAGTAAGCCACATGGGAAATAGCTGGAGATGGTTCACAAGCCAAGCCAACACAAAACAACTGGCCCCTTAATAGATGGTAACAATAGGTAAAACAGAATTTGCAGCTGCGAGTAGTGCAGCTATAAGATAATTCAGGGCAGCTGAAGTTAAAACTCTCAATTAGCCTTCCCAAATAGCATTCCTGGGGAATAACTCAAGGATCAAATACTGCAGAAGCCCCAGAACAGGTTTGTTATTACTAGAGAAGAAAAAACAGCATTTGGCCAAATCTTTCAATTATCTGATATTGTAAAACCAGTCCTGCAGTGCTGTCTGGGATGTTCTAAGCTCGGCACTTGTCCAGATCCATTTCCATCTATGGATTGTGTTTCTGTGTATGTGTGTGGGCACGTGTGTGTTCTTCTGCAGATTTGTTTTAAATTGCCCTTCCTGAAGCTGCCCAGCATCCTGATTTATGGGATTTTACTAAGCTCCACATAGCCTTTTCTTTTCTTTACTAAGTATATTTTACTACTTTGTATTTTTTTGGAAAAAAAATAGATTTTATTGGACAGGGGTTCACACATAGCTGCATAATGTTTGTCTTATGGATTTTGTATTAAACCACTTTAACACTTCTGTAGACCTGAGGAACTCAGCAAATACTGTGAGGGAAATGCCTTGAGCTTCATCTCACTGCTTTGAACAGAGCAGGGTGAACTTTGCCTGGTTACTGAGCTGACATGTGAACAACCCATTTGCAATTCAGAGAGAAGGAGTGGGGGGGGGCCTGATCCTGCTCCCACCAAAGCCAAAGGAAATCCTGCTGCTGAGTGCAGCAAAACCAGCAGCAAAGTCATAATGACTATTTTAGATGATATTTCACAAGTACAGTAATATGACAATCATGATGAAGTGGTGGTTTTTCCAGAGGCACTGTCTGAATTAATAGGGTCTTTCCAGTGAGTTCTTCTTGAAATGAGTTGCAAAAAATAAAATAAATAAAAAAGAAAGTCTCTAGGATGCTTTCCTGTTGTCAGGATTTTTATTCATTTAATAAATAGCTGTTAAATTTTGAAGTCCTTTCTTTTTTTCATCATTGTCATCTTCTCCTTTTTTATTGTAGCATGAGTAATCTAATTTTTTTGCATAGCATGTTGTAGTTTGATAGACAGGTCTCTGAGGGAAGCCTTATGTGTCAGCATCAGTGAAAATGACTTCTGAGGCTGGCTCACACCCCCACGCGAGCGTGGAATCCAAATCACCCCAGAGTTAGGCAGCCGCCTGCCCCACGCCTCGCTGCTGGATAATGTATTCACTTGCCTCTGGCAAAAAAAAAAAGTGAGATCCTCCACTGCATACTGATGTCATGAGGAAGGAGCCATAATTGGGGCTGGTCACGTGTCACAGTCACTGAAAGCTGCTTTTTGCCATCACTGTAGATAAAGTTCATGTCTCTTGATCTGTACCTATAGACATCATGTACTCCGAGGACACGTGAGGGTTGGAGACCCAGCAATTCAGGCAAGTATTTCACAAAAAAATGGGGAATGCAAATAGGCTGTAGGCACCCAGGTCTGTGTCTTTTCCAGAATCCCATCGTAGTAGCAGGAGATTTTTATTTGGCTCCATCGGTTTATCAGTAATAATTAATTAATGACTTGTGCAATTGCATTTCCCACTTTAATCAAGGACAGATATTTCATATCCAGAGTTGCAGCAAGAAGAAGTCCACAAATGGGCTGCCCTTTCTTTTTCCTTTACACAGGCAGATGCAGACAGGGAGAGAGAGACTTTTTGCTTCAGGTACATATAAAGCTTTACAGCTTCACTTCCAAATTTAATCTTTGGGACTGAGTTCCCAAATTTTGTGGCTCACTCCCTCCTCCCAGCAATACGCCTTAAACAATTTGGGTACCAACTATTTGAAGTCCTCATGTGAAGCTCACTGAAGAGATAGGAAGATTTCCAGTCATGCATCTGTTTCCAATTATGCCCCTAAGAATACTCCTGCCTTTTCTTCCTGCTTGTTGTAGCTTGAGAAGTTATCAGATCTGCTGGGGCTCTGGATGGTGTGCCACTGATTTCTGTGGACTTGGATCAATGCTCTTTGACTCGGTTTCCCTGTCTGTAAGGAAGACCTTCACTAAGGTCTCTCCAGGGTATGGAAGAGATGCTGAGCACCTCAGATGAAAGCTGATACCTGGTAATCCCATGACTGATTACCTGGTAATCCCATGACAGTGGACACAGCTGTAATTTCAGATTTCTATGCCCTCTCGCCTCCAGGTATGGAAATGGAGCCATTTTGAGACAAACCCACTACATTCGGTGTTCTTAACCTTCAGTGTGGATAGCTGCAAAGAAGAACAGAAGAATTTTATGCATAACATTTTAACTTGTCTTGATATGCTTCCCAGTAGTATGTAAATAAGCTGCCTGATTTGGAGCACTCTGTTCCTGACATATAACCCATTGCTCATTTGGCAGATTTAATTTTGCAGGCTTTGTGCATTTTTTATGTGACAATGAAGATGTGAGGAGACATGTCTTTATCACAGAAAGCCAACAGCAGAGACTCTTTTTCACAAGAGTCCCTTATTGCTGCTCTTTTGAGCAGGAGCCTGAGACAATTCTAGTACAGGGTGAGCCATATGTGACACGGGGAATAGTTTTACTTGCAAACTTTATAACTCTTAATCGCTGCTGTATTTCCTGGCACTCTCAAGTAATAATGTCAGTGGATATCAAATCTTAAGTACATAAGACTCAATTATGATCTTGCAGAACATGGAGGCTGCTCAAATCCAGTCCAGACTGTGAGCTCACAATCTGCTGTTTACTTAAAGTATATAGAAAGCACTTGACCTCTTCTCAGTGGCATCCATGTGGAAACACTCGACAATGCAGACCTTCCCTGGTTTGCTTAGGAATCATGTTTCGACATTTTTATCTCCTCTAATTAAGGTCAACGGTCATACACTCCTACTTCTCTCTTCACCCCACTCTTCCAAAATTGCAGGCACTTATCCAGCTCCAGTTACCCCCCATGAAACAAACTGTGCCCAATTTGTGCATATGCAGTTTCAGAGTGGGAGAGGAATGAAGAGAATCATGGAGATTTGAGGCTTTGCTGAACCAAATGCTGTGTCTGAGCTCTTGTGTTCACGTGCTCCTACACCATGACGAGCAGCAGAGTCTGATAGTCAGCAGCAAACAGGAGGTGGGGGGTAGGATTGCTGCAAATGTAATTCCACTATGAGAATATTTCCTAACCCACAGCACATGTTCCCACCCAGTGGGGAAGGTGTGAGCGAGTTCTGAAGGAGGATGGCGAGAGCAAATCTCATCTCCCTTTGCAACACTGTAAGTGCTAATTGCAGGCGGGGAGGAAGGGTGTAGCTGGTAGACGTCTGGGAGAAAGGCTGGAGAATATGGCACAAGGACTCATTGTCGTTGTCGAAGAAACCCAGGAGCGCTTCGTATTCCAGCATCCCTAGGAAGATTCACTTCGACACTGCTGAGCTTTGAGTCAAGCCCTGGCTGCATCTTCATGAAAACTTCCATTGCACCCAGCAGGGCACTTCCCAGGGATTCCAATGGCCCACCCAAGGCCATTGTGTTGTGATGCAGAGCACACCTCCCAGCCCTCCGTGAAGGCTGAAAGAACACGTCCCACTGAATAAGGAGCATGTGAGGACTGGCTTTATCATTAGAAAACATCACCAGCCTTTCAGGGCAGTATGCATCTTGCTTAGTAATTATTTTTTAATACTAAAAAGATTATTTCTTTCCATTATTATTTATTATTTATTGTTGTGCATGGTGCTAGTAACGCCAGGGTTGTGGGTTCAATCTCTGTATTGACCATTCACTTAATAGTTGAACTCGATGACCCATGTGGGCCCCTTCCAACTCGGAATATTCTGTGAAATACAATGCAGGAGCTCTGTGAGTTCTATCTGAATTCTCCTGTCTTCAACATTCAGACACTGTGCAACCAACATGCTAACACACATAGCATATAAGAGAATATGGGTTTAAAATAAGCTACCATGGAATATTAAAATAAGCTAAGTTGAGGAGGTGGCAGCTATGAATGGTTAACAATGGAAGGGGGAGGCTTGTAAAATAAAACTTCTAGAAGTCACCTTACATATGTAAAAACAAAATTGGGCCAGGCAGCTGCAGACCTTGGTATTATTCAGGTTTGTGCCTGATGCATTGCACCCTTTCCCGTTAGACTGACTTGTTCTCATTTCTCACACAGAGCAGAGTATCATTTAAAAAAAAAAAAAAAAAAAAAAGAGCCAATGCTGTCCTTTTTTCTTATATTGAAGAAAAAAAAAAGGCAGAACAAAACTAACAGAGTTGTGCCCTAAGTGTGATTGTCTTGACCCCTTTGCAAAGGCAGGTCTGCAAGCCAGATCATCAGTGCTTCCATCAGCACACGCTTCCAGCATAACTCCTTTGCTCCTGCTGAGCTCAGTGGTGGGTGCAGGATCAGGGCACCTGTTTTCTGTAGAGAATAACTACTCTAAAACATGATTTTTTTCCCTCTTATGCTGTTTTTGTAACTAGTTGAAAATGTGTGTTTGCTTCTAAGGGCAGCCTGAGCTGTTGTGCAGCACTGTGGGTTCCTTACCCCAGCAGTGTCAGTAGTATCCAGGTACCAGACAGACGTGTCAGTGTAAGAACCCTGAGAGATGTATTTGCCATGTAAAAGCAGAAGTTATTAGCTCCCAGAATGTTCTCTTGGCAGCAGCAGGGCAGCCTGTGCTGCCACAGTGAAGGTGGGTGATGCAGGGTCAGCATGGCCCAGCAAAAGGTTTTGTGCTGTCACACAGCAGTGTAATAAAACACGAGGATTTTTATTCCTGAAAGAGCTCAGATAGTCATGCCACAAGGAAGAATATGTTTAATTAAATATTAAACCCTTTTATATATCTATGCCAGGCTCTGAATCACACTCTGTTTCCTTCCAACCAGAGGACAATCCCACATCTTCAAAGATTTGACAAATGAGGCTGGTTAAGTTTCGCTTCTGAACTGAAACTGAGCTACTTTGGAGCTGGAAACCAGCAACTCTTGAAAATCCCTCTATCAGAACAGCAGGACAGGAAGAGAAAAAATATATAGTATCCCAGAAGTGAGCTACAGGGTGACTTTTTAATAGCAGACAAACTATATTATTATTTAGTACCTGTGCTTTGTTGTTATGTGGAGGGCAGGTTACACCTCTTCAATTGAGTTCTGTAACAGATCCTTGCACTTCAGTTACTTCTTGTTTGATTCCTGTAACACTTTTCTGACTCTTTTCTGGGGAAATTTTCATATTCCTGCCAAAATGTAGTCACTGAGGACTGCTTAGACCCCCCTTGGATTCAAACTCCATCTTTTTTGCAAGTATGCTGTGAGTTTTCCTCATTGCTGGAATATGTGTTATCTTGCTCAATTGCATTTAATTTGGTATCAATTTGCATATTCTCGTCCTGGGCTGAATCCGTCAAGATTTTTCCCATGACACATTTTGCCTCTGCTGTTCCCATGACACATGTTCCTTCTGCTGTGGCGAGATTTACTTTGTGGATTCATCTTTTCTTTTGAGAAAAGTGAGGCAGTTTTTTCAAAGTTCAGGTTCTCACCGTTAGGATTCTCTGAGCCTTTACGAACCTGCAGTGATGTCAGTTCAGACATGACCTTTCTGAGGAAACTCAGAATCCTTTCTCGCTTCGGTCTCTGAGGTGGCTTGAGCAAAAGGTTGTGGGTTTTGCCGTGTCATCTGGTTTGTTGTTGGGTGTTTTGAAGGCTGTTCCTACATTCATAAGGCTAAATTTTAAACACCAGCCAAAGACTGGACATGTTCTTACAGCACTGGAACTCTTTTTCAAAGAATACCTGTGAGCAAGTCACTTGACCTCTCTGTGCCTCAGTTCTCCACATAGAACAGAGGAAAATAATATTAATGCCAGTCTAACTTCTTTCAGACACTGCAAGGCTCAGAGCACAACCAGAGGTGATGTTCTCAGGTATTACAGTAATGGGGGTCACAGGAGTTAGATGGAAAAGTAAAGCAGAAGCTAGTTAAGACTTTTTCAGCTGCAAAGGATTAGTGTACATTTTCAAATCTCTGGCTCTTGACAAATTGGGAGAGTTACTAATGTGTGGCTTTAAAAAAAAAAAAAAAAAGCCAAACCAGTTGAAACGAGGGTGTTAGCAAGTCTGGCAGTGCAGCACAGTGCACCTTATCTCTATCCTGGTGGAAAATCAAAGGCATATTTCCAGCTGTGCCCGTGAGCACTATTTGGTCATTGAACAAAGCAACTGGCACCTCGTATCCAACCTACGGAATGATTACAGCCTGCTTCAGGTGCACAAACAAGTGCAGAAATGAGCTCCATGCACAGAACTCATTGTTATTCAATCAAGCCTTTAATTGTAAATGTTTTAAGCAAGGAATTACTCTGTTTTATGAAAGTGTGCTCAGCATTACTCTGCTGCAGACATCTGTCATTCAGCAGGCGCCACCCAATAAAAGTGCTTAAAATGTTCTGTTCCTCAATTAAAATATAAACCAGAGCTGTTTAAGGGCTTTTACGAGGTGATTTCTATTTACCTGACAGATTTCCACACTGGAGGAGCACAAAGCAGGATTTCAATTTCTGATCAGAAGCGATGGCTCCGCAAAATAGTACAGCTTTAATTGTTTTAATTTATTAATTTTTATTTTTTTCTTAACTTCAGGAATAGTAAAAATCCATGAAGAAGAAAGAAATTCCTATGCCAGAGGAAAACTAGGAAGAACTAGGAAGGGTAGCTGATGATCACACATGCTATGCTCACCAAAAGAAGCCAGAGTTCATCAGCCCTGAGCTTGTATAATGATGGAACTGGGATCCAGAATGAAACACTAGAGCCTATGCCAGCACCTGCTAGCCTCTTCTTCCATATTCATCTGGCAAAAGGGAAAAGGGTTCTCTGCTCAGGTCTGAAATAACCTCTTATTAGAAGAAAAGAGATTATGGCTATACAAAACCTCCCATTTTGCCTTCAGGAAACACTTCATGAATGCTCCCATAGTTGTTCCATTGCAGGTGGATGTCTCACCTCCAATCCTGCCTTACTACAGCTCTCAACAAAGACCTTTCTTTCTCCTCCTGCTTCTCAAGCTTAGTTTTATGCTAAAACTAAGCATTTTCACGAGAAAAACCTCCTTGTTCCAGGGACTCAGAAACTCACCTTCACTTGCATGGGAGATGCCACTTGTTCATGGCAGTGTGGCCACTCCAAATACATCCACTCAGGGTCATAGAATCCAGAGATTCCACAGTAGAGATGTCACCTTTTGCAACAGTAACGATAAAAGGCTTGCTGTGCACCCATATATTGCCTCACCAGGATTTCCCTGTTACTCACCCACAGCTTTACTCACCTGTATTCCATCCCTCTCTGGTACCTCTCCTTGCAGAGAACCACATTTGAGAAGCCACTGCCAGCTCATGTGGGAAACTGGCAGGCAGAGAAATGCTGGCCTGATCCATCTTCAGCCTGAAAGCTGGAAAAAAGGCTTTGCTTTGTATTGTGCTTTGCACAATGTGCAGATCCATGGTCTTCTGTGCTCCATCCTCTGGCAGATCATCACTACAGTGCACCCAGTCAGCAACAGGATGGAGCAGAATGGCAGTGTCAGGATGAGAGGGTTGTACCCTTGCAAGACAAAGCTTCCAACACTGAACCTCAAACCTTCTGCTTTTGCTGGGTAACAATAATTTTTGGACTAATTTACCCCATCCTACACGACCATTAAGCTATTGTGACACTCTTCATCCCACCAGGGTTGCAGCTGTTCTCCAACAGTGCATGCAAGCCAAGGATGGAGGCTGTGGGGACTGGTGAGGGGGTTTGCCCCACTCTCTTCCATAGGTGGGGGCCACCCTGCTCCCCCCTGCACCTGCTTTTGGGTGCCTGCAGCTCTACAGACACTCACAGCAAGACAAACTGGGATCCCACATCACACCAACCTACCTCATGAAATGCAGCCTTCTCCCAGGAGATTCAGGTATCCGGTGTTCATCCTGCCATGCCTCGCTGCAGAAACAAAACTGCTTGTGCTGGAGATAAAAATTGCTGATGCTAGACCTTGCTGAACTGCGGCATCATAGTCTTACAGGAGAAATGTTAATTCCCTTTTAAAATTAAGGAGATGAAAATCAAACAGAGGAAAATCAAATCCAAATCCAAGAACAGGCAAGCAAGGAGCTCCTGGATTTTGCACTGCATGTATAGGAGAAGGCTTTCTGCCTTGAACCACACTGCTCAGGAAATGCTGGGAAATCTTATGTTAGTCCTTAACTCAGTCTTCTATGTGCAGTTTTTTCCTCTCCAGTAGCAACACAAGTTAAGGACGAGGCATTAGCCCTTGCTGTGATACCCCCACTGTCAGTTCAAGTCAGATTCTTCACGTTATTTATATGTTCCCTTTTGTAAGTGTATCGATTATACAAGTGAGTTCTCAAGTGCTCAGGCACTCAATACAGCCACACAATGGAGGTAAAAGTCCAGGTTAGCGTGGAATTACACGTGAACTGAGCAAGCCAGGGGACAGGAATAAACAGTGACATGTACAATTCAAAGCCACATCTTAAGAGCTCTCTGTTTTGTTACACGGAGATTAAAAATAAAACCTGCATTTTAGTTTCCAAGGTGTAGCAGCAAAAGTTTGTCAGAGTTATTCTTAGCCATGGCAGAATTGCCATCTTCAGGCCACTTTTGAACATGCCAGATCATTTCATGATAATCCAAAATCCAGTGCAAGCTCCTCCTTCCCCTCTGTTCACTTTACCCTTTGCATTATGAATGCTGTGGATAAGGGCTGCTTGTTTCACTGGGGGCTTGGTATCACAGAAAGCTGGTTGTTGATCTCTGGATGCCTGCAGGCCAGTAATCTGTGCTACAAGTTACCCCTCTTAAAAAAAAAAAAAAACAAAAAAAAAAACTACCAAAAAAAAAAGACAAGTGGATAAAACTGATACAAGCATCTGTAACAAGCTAATTGGACCCTTGTGGGCTACATAGCAGATACCAAATTAAAACAAACAAAACATCTCATCACACAACTCTATTTCCAGGACTGCTATCACAAAGGGATCCTTCTGGATTTTTAGTTTTAGTTTTGTTTTGTTTAAAAGGACCTAATTATGGCCAGAGCTCAAGTATCACAAGTCTGTTTTCATCTATAAAGAAAGGATATTTTGCCTCTGAACCTGAGAAATTGTTAGAAGTTGGTAATTAGTATGACTTGTTAATAGAGTTTGGCTGTGATTAAGCTGTGATTGAGTGTGAGTTTGGTTCTTGTCAATGCGAATGCCTGTAAGGTTGAGAGATGTTTAATGAGACACCTGTTGTCAGCAGCACCCGGTGGGCTTTGCTGCGCCTGATTGGAATTTGTACAGCAGAGCAAGAGCAGCCGGAACACAGCAGCAGGCACAGCCCTGGCTGGTGGCTTGGAGGCAGCAGGAAAGGGCCCAAGCAAAACAGAAGGTTGGACCCACTGGGTACATCCATCCAGCTTTGAGGGCAGCCCCTCAGGGGGGACCTCCAGGGACACACTGTGTCCCATGGGCACCCGTGTTTGAGGTGACACATCAACCAAATCCCTGCCCATGCAATTACAGCTCCCTTGGGGAATGCAACAGGCAAAAGCATTGACATCTTCATTTAGTCACTTCTGGATGTTGGCCTGTGTCACTGTGAGATGGTGAGTCCTTGGGAGATGGCAAGAGGCGGGATTCAGCCAAGCAGGTTTAAGCCATTTTCCCCCACCAAAATGTCCAGCCCTTGGGTAGCCACCAATATCGGGGCTCTTTGAAATGTGACATTGATGGAGAAAGGCTCTACACAGCCTAGGCCTTGTTCATCCTTCCCCTTGGGCATTATCCTCAAGGGAAAATGTCTCACTGAGTGACTCAGTATCTCCTGGACTTCGAATAGAAAAAGTTTCATTCATGGACTGTATTTTTGTCTCAAAAATCATCACAGTTTTCTGCATGTAACCATTCCCCACATCAAAATCCATTCCCCACATCAAAATCCAGGCCTGATGATGAATTTCTTTATTTGGACTAATACATAAAATATTATTTACAAAAAAAAAAAGTCTACTAAACATTTTCAAGTGGCCACTACTAAAAACATACCTGGGTTTTACATACAAAAAGCCAAAGAAGCTGGAAGAAATCAAGGTGGCCGCTGTCACAGGCTTTTAATGTGAAATGCCTGAGCTGGGAACAAGAGCAGAAACATTTCGGCTTGTGGAATGTGCCTCAGGAAGGAGCCATTGGCTTTGTGATGGATCTGAGCAGCCACTGGATGGCATTGCTCTACACGAATGGACCTGCAAGCACAAGCACTGAGCAAGCCCCGGCTGCTGTGCCAAGGAGATTAATTCAGCCCCGAGAGGCTCAGGCCACTGTGACCTTAGCAATTCTTTAAATAACATTCAGAGTTCTCTTAGCTGCCTGGCTGGGAGCTCTGGGCACAGAGTTTGGTCAGAGCGAACAAAGCTGACACCCCGAAGCAAACCTATTATCAGGCTGAGTGCATTTGTCTTTCATTTTATGTTAGATCAAATATTCAGCAAGGTTTTGATGGGTTTCCTTCTCATGAGATGGGAAAAAGAATCATTTGTAATTTATGACTGTATCAAACCATCACAGAGCAAGCACACTCGGTCAGCGATGCTGCGGACGTGCCGGGCACGCAGCTCAGCTCCCCAGGCTCACGTGGTGGCACTCAGCTAAGGCTGTTGAGCTGAGCAGGTTATACGTGTGCAGTGTGAAAAGCAAAACTAAAGAATAAAGAAAAACAATTGGGTGTCTGGCATGTTCTGCTCTGATGTTCAAGCCCAGGTTCTTATCCCTCGTGCAGTCCCGCTCCGTGTGACAGCAGCCTCTCGGCACGTGTTAATACAACTTTGCCTTCTGCTACACCACTTACTGATAGCTAGTGGCCAAATAACCTGATGTTCATATTTTCCCTGTATCTGAAGGAGAAAACACTATTTTTGAGGGTGAATTGGCAGTCATAACTGACACGTGTATATTCATTAGGGTATAACATTATCAGGTGAGTGCTTGTATATGGGCTGATAGGTAAAGCCCGGGTTTTGACTAGTCTAATAAATTTAATTACCATAGTTAATTAGTAACTCTAGTTATACTGCGATTAAAAATAGGGTTAGGGCAGAAATCCTGACCAGAGTGCCCACTACTGTGCTGGCTGTTTTAAGGCACTCAGCTCAGCACACAAATTTGCCCTGAATCTTTCTAGAGTCAGGGCAACACTCCAGACCCCTAAAAAGTCAAGGTGACCTTGGAGACTGCAGGGCAGTCCAGAAGACTGGCAGGCAAAGGGAATTTAGAAAAATGGAAGTCCAGGCTAATTCCACTGCATTACAAAACTCTCAGGAAAAATGAACTGTATCCATTGAAGTGTCTCGTTCTGTTTGGAGGCACAATGCAACGAGGGATCTGTCACTGTCAGTGCTGCTCTTGTCTCACTGAAAGCTGTGGTGCCTTTCACAACCACAAAATAAAGATTCCAGCCAGCTGTCCCACCTGCCGGAGCAGCTTCTATTCTGGGCTCCCAAGTGCCATAGGGATTGTACTTATTGATTAGCTGGGATTTATTGTCCCTTGACATTGTTAGGGAATATTCTTCTTGTTATAACCAGTAGAACTGGTACAGGCAGAACATTCCAAGCCTGGCTGCAGCAGCCCAGGAGGGGCTGTGCCAGGCTCTGGATAACTCTCCAGGTCAGACTGAAGTGAGATTGTATGAAATGGGAAAGAAAAAAAAACAACCACAAAAAAAACCCCAAACACTAAAATAAGCATTGTTTTGAGAAGTCACCCAAGTCAGAAAAGATCGGGGACCTCCGTGACTCTGGCTGTCAATAAGGTGTTAGGTAGGGGAAGATTAACACCCTTTAGCAATGACACAGCTGTTCCATTGAAGGTGATAACACGCAATCAGGAGAGGGAAGAGTCTAGCACAGAATAATGAACAGAGCAAGCAAAGATTAACAGAAAGGAACGTTTAGCCCAAGACACTGAAAAAGCCCTTCAAGCTGATTATTTTAGTGGATATAAATAAGTATAAAAAGACCCAGATTCTCACTTTAGGTCTGCACGAGGAGCTCAAATATTTACCCCCTCTTTTTAAAGTCAGTCTTGCTCCTAGGAAGAAGAAAAATAATGATAATACAGAGAATAAAGTCTTATCTACCTTGGCAGTAAGCGTGCAGATAAACACAAAAATTCCTACCCTAAAGACAGCATGTAGCACTGATTCTCCTCCTCTGAAAGCACAGCAAATTGTGATAAGAGTAGGGTTGGGAAGACAATAGATTTAACAGTGGAAAGAACCTAGTATTTTGTTCATTCTTGTCTTCCATGGAAAGGAATCAGAACATCGAATTTCTCTCTCTCTACTGCCAATGGCTAAAGGTAGAAAATGGTGTTTTGATACACCTTCAGCTTTTCTGCTAACCTGACTGAGCTTGTCCAGTGCATCAGGAACCCCCAAGTCAGTAAAACAGCATGGATTTCCACAGGGGACTGTAAGACATCAGGAGGCTTAATACAGAGTTAAGGATGATAATGCCAGTCAAGGGTGAAGCTCCATGGTTAGCGGATGCGAGGCGAGGTTGCCACCATTTTTGCTTCTCTGCTCATCCAGTGCATGAACAGCATTTCTTTAGCCATGTGGCCCATTTCACAATTAGATTTTGGCTGGAACTGAGGAAGATGGGGGTTTAGCTCAGAGGTGAAGGAGAAAATGGGCTCACCCCTTTAAAATGCAGTGTAGGCTTAAACTGATCATGAACCATACTGTGAAGAAAATAAAGTCCTCATGAGCAGTGTTGGGGGTCTCAGCTAACACCCACGTGTAGAGAATCCAAACTCCATGGTGCTCACAGAGAAGGAACATTTTAGTTGACTTCTACCAAACCCTTTGGAGTCCTGAATTCCTGCTGGATAGGAACTACCTATTCCCTAGAGGAGTCAGGGACTCACTAGTCCTTTCCCACCTCACTCTTCACTCCCCATCTCATCGATTACACACAATCCATCTGAAAAGCAATTACTCTTAGCCTCCGAAACCCCAAAGGTGGCAGGTCCTGTTCCTCCGTGTTGGACACCGGCCAGTCACCCACCTCTGGCTGGACCTGCCCTGTGGGAGCATCCATGTCCCTTTTCACTCTAAACTCCTCCGCAGCCATCCTGCACAAAGCCATTTCTAGGAATAAAGTGAGACAGGCCGTGCCACTGGCTCGCAGGGATGTGACAAGAGTTACATCTGTTCGCTCTCTTCAGTGCTCAGGAGCTGTGACATTGCTATGGGTACAGCCTGAAACAGAACAGGCAGGAGCTCCAGGGAAGAGGAGAGGGTCTGGATGGAAACAATAACAACCGCAGGGACTCCACCAGCACCAGCGGGAGCAAAAATGTTGCTTTACCACTTGTGAGTGCAGCAGAGCATATGGCCAGTCTGGGACTGTTGTCAGCAGCCCAGAATGGGGTAGCTCTGTTCTGGCAAACTCCATTTTTTGTCTTTATGACCAAAGAATAGTTGCATGTTGGAAGCTCTGTAGTTGCTAGGGGAAGAGCCATTAATATGCTGGTGACTGAGAAGTCAGCCAAAGCAAGTGCTGAGATAAAATTACTTTTTCCCACTTCTGTTTTACCCTGAGTGTGTTACCCAGTGTGTTTTTTCTGCTCAGGGTACCTCATACACACTGTGCTTTTCTAACTTCTTTGTCCTTTCTGATTTTATTTTTCACCTTTCCCAATCATGATTCCAAAGAAAAATACTAATCTAACAGATTAGAAAGACTTCTAATATGATAAATCCCTGCTTACTGGCAGAGTAAGACTGCAGACTGTTTTTCTCCTTTAAAAATACTTTTCTCTAATATCCTGAAAAGCAAGAATAGCAAATAAAATAATCATGATGGTAATGGTGAGATCGTGCTGATATATCAAAGCATGAGACTGGGAATACATTCACAGGAGGGAGATCCTACAGAATTCTGAATAATTTAGTGATGAGGCTCAAGGGCTCTACCTGGTTCTCAGCACAAGAGGTTAACAGGCTTCTCCCTGCCCATCTCCTGGGGTAACTGTGCACAATCTCTTTCCAGAATAGCAATGTTTTGCCCCCCTCCATAGTTTTACTCCACTGGGGGAAGCAGTGTCTTCCTAGGTAAAGCTCTCCCCTTCCACATTTGCAGCCTTTTTCTCCGTTTGGATCAGTGCAGCCCTCAAATCTTGCCTGCACAGGGTGACAAGTTCAATTCTGGAAAGGTTTATTCCAAACTAGAACAAAGTATTCTTATTCCAAAATAAATACATCTGTAAATCTGATTTCAGACTAGAGTTCACAAAGTAATGAAGAGAATACAAGGTGAGCATCCCTGGGCACTGCTCCCTCCCTCTGGCTCCATCCCTATCCATAAATAACAGTGCAGCTATACACAGAAGATGAGATATTTTTTTTTTTTTCAAAAGCCCTCAGTTTTAAAGTAACTGTTCCCAATTCCCTCCAGTAATTCCTCAGACACGTCCCCTTTCCCCTGCTACACAGGAGCATGGCTCCAAACCATTCTTGAGTGAATCAGCTCTGCTTTGCCTGTTGTTTGCTCTAATCCACGCCACTTGCAGCTATTTTCAAAACTGGGAAACAATACAAAGCCGCACTTTGTGTGAATATGCAATACCCTGCAAGCACAACTATTCATTAAAAAAAAATAGACTAGGCACTACGACTGCCAGCTCCTGACTCTGCTGTGACACAGGCACATTTTTTTTCCCCACAAGAGAATTTTTTTTTTTGCATCATGAGATGCAAAAGTCTGAGAGAACAAAAGTCATGAGCAGTTCCTCTGTTCAAAAGAAATCTCTGCTTGAGTCTGCAGCTGGTTCACCCTGTCCCTTCATGCCACTGTTCATTTCACTGCACAGTCACTCTGCTCTACACTTGGCTCTTGAGAAAATCAGAGCAAATGCAGCACTGTACAGCAATACTTTGAGAACAAATGTGTTATTTACATCAGTGGAAAAAGAATTTAACTATTCCCGGGACATACAAACCTCGTAAACAATTCCAGGATCTGTTAATACTTTGCCTATACCATCAATATGAATGTACCTGGCCTTGTCCTGGTGCTGATTAGTTGTAAATAGAAATGGTATTAATTTTTAAAATGCTTCACATTTATTTAACAAATCAATTAAAGTCTGAAAAGAATTACAATAATTACAATAATCAATATGTCATAACTGGTTTGGAAACCTTCTCGATATTCAGTTCACTTTCTCTACAGATCTTGTGATTGCCCATTTAGTCACAGAGTCACGGTAGGGTTTCAGGAGCAGCAATGTATCCCCTGTATCTTCTCCCTGGCACTATCAGCACCTCCAAATACACTGAGTGATTTCAGCCTGCTCCATATGCAGATATTCTGCAATAAATTACAAGCCACATAATTATATATAAAGTATTGAATCAGCCTCTCTGAGCTAGAAGTGTAGGAGGTGAGTTTTGTGAGGACAGGAACAGCGTTTGCTGAATGTACTTTGGATAACTTCAGTCAAACCATGAACGACAGTGCTTTTGGTTGAAAGATCTTCTTGGCTATTTTTTCCATTGGCTTCCACACCAATTTGGAGCAAAACCACAAACACCAACGTTTTCCATTAAAGAAAACAAAAGTGTGTCTCCAAGGCAGTGGGAACCAGGAAATCAGGAGCTGAAATATGAAGTTGTGGCTTCTTTTTAGAAAGCCTAAGAACAGCTGGGAGCCTCAAAGCCCCAGAAGAGCCAGGAATCCTAGACCACCATCCTTATAGGTTGCTGACTTCCCATGTGTGGATATGGAAGGAAAAAGCACTAAAATGGCTGATGGGAAAAAAGGAAAAAACCCTGATGAGTGTGTCACATGTTGTGAGCCCCTAGGTGACCATCTACAGCTCCTGCACAGTAGCAATAAGTCTTGTAATACCAAATGTCCACTTCAGTCTTTCCTCTACAGGAAATAAAAAGGTAACTTGGGATCCAATGCTCCGAGTCCTGGATTCTGGCTTGGCAGATGCGCTGCAAAGGATGCAGGAGACAAGGAGCCCGGCACCTCCCCAAGCAGCTCTGACAAAATCAGCTAATTGGTAGGAAAAGCAGATTCTCTTGTAACTTGGTCAGCATCTGTTTTCTTTAATGGAAAACTGTTCCATGAGAGAATTGCATCAGCTCCAGTCACTAGTGTCATGATAACCACAAGGGTAACCATAACCTTTTATCATGGTTGGACATAAAACTCCATGTCCTTCACAAGAGAAGAAATAAATCATTATCCGAATTTCACACATGGTGAAACTGAGGCACTGAGAGGTGCAGTTCCCTGACTAGTGTTGCTCACAAATTCACTGGTCCAGCTGGGACTGGCTGTCAGCTCTCTTGACCTCTGCTCTTTTAGCACAGCCTGTGCTTCCATGACATCACTGCACACAGGCAGCCACGGTGGCAAAAGACCACGGACTTGTCTTTCTCACCTCTTGAATATGCAAGATCACTGCTCAAAAATGGCTTCATATTTAAATACTCTGAACTTTTTTATTTAAATGAAAGGGTGCTTTTCAAGGTGAGGGAAGAGTGAGACTCTGATTCTTTGTCTGGAGAAAACTATAACTGTCTGAAAAAAATAGCCATCTTCGTTGACTCAGTGGAATAACTGGAATGTCATTAATAGCTATTAGTTCACTGATGAGAAGGCCCTGTTTAGCGAAGCTAAAGGATTAAAGAGGAAACAATTTGAATTCCCTCTCTCATAGCACAGCCCCTCCAAAACCTCCTCCTCAACTCGACCGCTGCCCAGCTGACTTTAAACTGCCAACACCGACAAAAAGGGGATGTTGCATCTTTTATAAACAGCCTTTTGTTTGCCGCTCTGACACCTGCGAAAAGCAAAATTGTTATTTTCTTGCTGCTTGTTGCTAGTTTGATGCCCGCTCTGGGGCCCTACATCAGAGGCACTGTGCAGAACAGGTTGCAGGGGTCCGTTTCCGTGCTGTCTGCCGATGGTGCTGCCTGAAGGAAAACCATGGAAACGGGGTTTGACAGGCTCGCGGGGACTCACGGCTGCCAGAGCCGCTGTCTTTGAGCGCCTGATGAAGACATCACAGAGCAAACACAACATTAAAACACTGCCGGCTGCTTTGCATCACTTAGAATGCAAATCTCTTTGTTCTGCTCGGCCCTTGCGCTTGGTAGCCGAGGAATCTGTGCCGTCAACTAACACGGATTTGACGACCTTTTTCCCTTCCCTGTACAACCCCCCCCCCAAAAAAAAATAATAAATCATTTGTTGGAGGAGGGAGTCTTGTGCGGGGACTTACATGGGAAATAGCCTTGGCTTTTTGCAGTTCCCGGGATTTCCACTCACAGATTAAAAGCCCACGTTGCAGAGCAGAATAGGCTGGGCTGCTTTGTTGCTCCCTATGCATTGGCTTGGATTCATTTACATGGCAACTCACAGGGGTAAATTTTATGTCATCTTTATATCACAGATTAAAATGCAAAAGTAATCCTTTATTTGAGCAGCATATCCCTGCCCGCCCTTCAAGCCACTCAGAATGAAATAGAAAGGGAAACCCCCAAAACCTTCCACTTCTGGAATTCTGGTTTTTTAACTTTTTACGCTAAATTGGAGCAGCTATGTGGCAATTAATTCCCCACTCCCTTTGCAAGCAGCCTGTATTTTAGTTGCAATATCTGATTGGCTCAGTGAAGGTCAAAACTTCTAAACCTTCTAGACCTGTGTATTGGTGCTCAGATGTGCCATTTCTGCAGCTTCTGACAAGCTGTGTTGGACATGGGGCAGCTGGGAAGCTCTTTGTGCTGCTTGGAGAAACCCTTTGGGCAGAAGGACAGAGCTGGTAGGGGACAGAAACCAAACTGATCATCCTTTCAGAAGGAGTAATTTATCATTTTGTTCTCCCTGCACAGCCTAACTTGCCCATTACTCATGCTGGGAGAGGGCAATCATCACTCAAATGGCAGCAATACCCAACTGAGTGCTACAGCTCACATCTGGGAAATTATTTAAGCACAATATATAAATCGCCTCTATCAAGATTCAGTAAGACTTACATGCCTATTTAGGTTAAGATCATTCTCAAAGGCTTTCCTAAAAATACAAATGGAGATATTATTTGAGTAGATTCTCAGTAAGTTTTTGGAAGCTGGTGCTCAGGGACCTCAGAAAGGAGCCCATGACAGGTCCCTGCCCAGGCAGGAGGACTTGGCAACAGATAAATGCACCTTCATGGCTGTATCTTGAGGTTACCCCAAAACAAAGGTACTGCTTCCTGCTCACATCTCTCCTTAATAAAGCTTGTGTACACCAGTCCATAAAAATTAGGCATCTTCACACAGAGCTGGAGAAGAACGATCTGCTCAAACAAGGTTTTCTAGTGTTTTCTGCATCCAGTAGTGGTCCCAAGCCGTTTGAGCCTCTTTGCCAGCTACATGTTGCAAAAGACAACTTTACATCATAGGTTAGCAGTGTCTGCAGAAAATATTCTTTGTGGATGAAGTCAGTGTGCAGTTATTGGGAAATATGGCTGTACATCTCCATAAGAGTGTCGAGGTGACGTCACACAGTATTTTGGCAGTGACCAAGGTAATCCAGGTGCTCTTTGCTTCCTATGCTCCTTTGGGTTATACAAGTCTTTCTCCTTTTACACTCTTTTCTACCCTTTTTCTTTCTTTTCAGGCTGGCTCCTGGAAAGACCTTCCCCTTTTTAAGGACTCATTGACTAAAATTTCCTGATTCAAATTCCTCTGCAAGACCTTGCAGAAATGACATCAAAAGATCACCATTTTGAGGCCACATGCCTTTCTTGCCCACTGACGTCCTTTGAGTTTGAATTGCAGTGTTTAGTTTTGACTGTGAGGCAAAGTTGTCAGTTTCCTGACTAACCCAAAGTGAGGTCAGAAAAGAAGAATGAAAACCAGAAAGGTGCCCCAGAATGTCTGAGCAGAAGACAGTTGGATTTCTGTGTCAAAAAGAGGGCAAAACTAAGGATGTGGGACTTGCATGAAAAATCTTGTAGACAGTTATTTTTTTCCTCTTCCTTTCTTTCACAGTGAGACAAATTCCACTTTTATTTCAGTTCATCTGTAAAACATGAGGAGCCAGCTGAGCGTAGCGTTGGTTCAGAATGAGGGCAGCTGACAAGGGAAAGGTAAAAGGAACTTGTAACTGCTGCAGTTCTCTCCAAGAAATTATTGCAACATGAAAAAAAGCCCTCCAACTAAATTCAAAAGGATAGAGGAAGGCACTAGGACATCATCTAACATTTCCTGACATAGCTGACTCCAAGGTATAATTATTAATGCATTAGTTGTTTAAATATAGGCCATCACCTCCTGTTATCTCAGATTTCCTAGATCTTCTTGTCCTCTGGTGGGCGGCAAACAAGGAGGAAGCACCTCTAAGAATCTGAGAGCAGAGTTAATGGTCAGAACTTGAGTGTGTATGGAAGTGTGGGACATGAAAGAGGAGAAAAAGGCTGGAGAAGACTGCTTTAGCTCACACATAAGATGTCTGGGGTATTTTGGAGGTGAATTCTAGCTCCCATATTTCTTTACATGTGCTGGAGGCCAATTCAATTCAAGGGACCGAGGTACCCAAAGAGAAAAGGCTGCATTTCATGCCCAAGGTAGTTTCCAAATGCTTCTTCATCCTCAAAGACTTTGGGAATGAATCACCAATGCAAGTTGTAAAAGACTAGTCCATCAACAGCATGTGTCATTTCCCAAGGAGCACAGAGAGGTACATTGGCACAAGGCATTTCCCAGGGAACTGTCCCCACTAACAGGGACGCTGCTGAAGTGAGGCCTGAGTCCTATCAGCAGGAAAGACCCCTCCCCTCCAGACAGCAGCACTGATGAGAGAGTTTGGGACTCCCAGTATGGTGTAATTTGCAAGTCTACAGCTATTAGACAGAGAGGGAGATTCAGAAAATGGCCTAATTAGTTGCATTCTCTCTTCTAACCTCAGTCAAAAACCAGTCAGACTGTGCTTTAGATTTGACATCCTATTAAATGCAGAACACAGGCCAATAGCTTTCATTTTCCCTTGTGATGCCACAGACTGTTGTTTTTATAGTTTGACAGAGAGACATAATTAGGCCTCAAAAAGGACAAGTCTAGACTATTAGTTCCCCACAGAGGCTCCCTGGAAAATCAGAACCCACAATTACTCTCCACTTTCCCACTGAGGCAAATTTGCGGATATCTGCTCTCCTCTCTCAGATTTTCTGCTCACAAACCTTTAATCCTGGGACTTCACCGTCCTTTCATTTGAAGGGCACAAGGGAAGGGACAGGGAAAGATGGTGCTAGTACTGGATTTTCCAAAGGGCAAAAGCATTTTAAGGACAATACATGGCATTGCTAATGCTATAGATGTGAAGGCTTCTCAGTTCTGCAGCCAGAGCAGCAGAGAAATTTACTGCCATATTTCTGCCTCTTCATTTCTGCCCAACAGAACTGGGCTTCAAGACAAAATAGAAGTTAAAGCTTTTTGCCTCAGTCACATGTAAAATGAATCAGACACAAAGCAGCAGCCTGAGCATTATTCCCTTCCTGGTATCATAGCAGCCATCATTGGAGCAAGGCATTTAGTGACACTTCTTACTGAGAAGTTCTCCTCTCTACTCCTGAGTTACCTGCAGCTTCACTTTTTGTTTCTTTCTCAACAACCAGGAAGCAGATGCAGTCTCTGGCTACCACAGTCTCTCTTTCACCAGCAATTCTGTAGTCTTTCTTTGCCAAGTGGTACATATCAGCTCCCCTGTGCTTAGTTTGGAAATACTTGGATGTTTTCTGTACCTCTCCTGTTGAGCTGCAACCTTGGACACACCTGATCCAAAGGAGCTCTCAGCCTCAATGTGAGCATGGAGCACTGGTCCTTTTTTTTGTTGTTGTTGCAATAGCATCATATTTCACATGCATCTTCAGTG
This sequence comes from Serilophus lunatus, assembly GCA_013399895.1. Classification (NCBI taxonomy): domain Eukaryota; kingdom Metazoa; phylum Chordata; class Aves; order Passeriformes; family Eurylaimidae; genus Serilophus; species Serilophus lunatus. The sequence continues at coordinate 2,389,217 of VXBA01004859.1, read as the reverse complement.
TCTAATCCCCAGTAATCCTCATTTCCTGGTGTGCCTAGTCAGCAGTCCCTAATTCTGTGTAAACCACCCTACAGCTGTCTTTATTGTATCACATGTTACTGTTTTCAAGCCATTTCCATTCGTTGTATTGAATTCTAATCCTATCTTCCAACGTGTTACTCAACACATTTCCTAGGAATTTGATTCAGGAGCATCAGCTCCTGTTCCCTCTTGCCACCTGCTTCCCATTGCAAACCCCTGTGCACAATCTGTTCTTGTTCCAGGAAGGTGAAGTGTCCTGATGGTGCCTTTTCTTGTATGTGTGTTGCAGCATTTTCCTTTCCTGTGTGAGCTGTCAAACCAACTCAAGACTATTTTGCTCCATGTAATCACGGAATCATAGGATCACAGACTGGTTTAGGTTGAAAGGGACCTTAAAGATCATCTCACTCCAACCCAAATGCCATAAGCAGGGACATCTTCCACTAAACCAGGTGGCTCCAAGCCCCATTCAACCTTGAACACTCTAGGGATGGAGCATCCACAGTTTCTCTGGGCAAACACTGGATGTTTAACACCACAAAAATTAGCAGAAATCCCAGGCAGAGCTTATTAGCTTCTTGACAAGTGCATGAAAATGTTTTTCATTTCTAATAATCAAGGTTTGTTCCTCACTTCGACAATGGGTTATCATATCCCTGCAAGGCTGCAACAGAAACCTAAGCTCTCCAGGGATGTGCAGTTGTTAAATGTCCCCATCAGTGACACTGGCACCTTTTCTGGGCCAAAGGGGTCATGGAGAGCTGTACAGTCCAGCACCCTGTGAGCACTCAATTAGCCTGTCTGTGTCTGCTCAGCCTCTCAAGCACTCGGTGGAAGTAAAATGCTTACACGATCCCTCTGCCTACAAGGCCTTGAAATCTTTAGGGGGCCTGGCTTTGCTGCCTGGTTTTCCATTGACAGGCTGATAGAGACATCACAAATCTCTCCAAAGGCCAGTCACTAGGCTTCTTTCAACATCAAAGGGTGTCAATGTTCACTCTGCCTCAGAGCCTGGGGCAATATAAATCACACATGGATATGTGAACTGAGTGTTTAAGGTTAAATTCTCTCTGTATATACAAAAATTTCACCTTGGGTAACTGATACCATTCTGTTGTCTCCCCAACAATATCAAATATTTTCTGGGAATCATAATATTCCAGTGGAAAACAAAGTTTTATAGGTTAAAAAAAACCACCAACAACAAACCACCAAACAAAACAAACAAGCAAACAAAAAAGGAAGCATGAACTCGAGTTTTGTAGGAGGAGATTAACTCATTTTAAACACTCATTGTAATTACCTTGGATGAAAAATCAGTAAACTGATGGGGTTTTTTTGGTGGGATCTTTTAACATTCGTAGTTACATTCATGCTCTCTTGAACTGAACTGAGCCTCCAGTCACAGGGATGTGAACCACCACCCCTGGATCATCTCTGGCATGTCTCTTCCTAAAAGCACTTGACCTCAACCCAAGCCAGACTCATGAGTGCGCATGGAGCACCTGCTTCCCACACCTCTCCTCCCTCTCCCATCCAGTCATCCCACGAAGTGAGCTGGGCTGTCCAGATGCCATCTGCTGGCTCCAGCCATCAGCTGGAAAAGGCAGAAAGCCCAGGGTGGTGGCTGTTGGGAGAGTCTGATTCACCCTGACTGGCACAGTTGTGGCACCTCTGTGGGGAGTCTTTGCCACCTTCAAACAGGAGATGGGACAGCTGGGGCTGTCAGTAACTTACACTGCACAAAGATAGCTCTGGTGCCTGCCTGGCCTTCTCCCTGGCAGGAGCTCTGGTGTAGCAGCGCTACATCAGCACATTTGCACGATGCTGCACTGCTGCCAACTGGCCCCGCCTGCTCAGAGCAGCAGCCGCAAGCACCTGATGCTGCTGCCCAGAGAACTCAGTCCAGCATCTTGCAGAGTATTCAACAGATCCTCCTGCAGGAGAGAGTGCCAAGTCCCCAAGGGCTTTCCTGTTCCTGGGAAAAGAAATGGTGATTAAATTCAGGCCGTTGGCTACTTGATAGACTTGCTCAGCTCCCTGCATCTCATCTGCACTCTCAGCAGCCGGTTACATCCCTGGTTGAGCAGGGCAGGGAGCAGAGCAGATGGAGCTCAGCAGCTTCTGCATCTTCCTGCAGAGCCCTCCCTGCTGCCACTGCTGCTCTTCACATCAGAGAGGGATTTTTCCCTTGGGCAGACACCCAGCCAGCCTCCAAGGCTTTGCACTAGGCAGAAACGGGAGCTGAGAAACTACCTGCCTTAAATGGTGTGGGTTTAATGAGATTTTTTTATGACCTCTGCAGTAAATTGCCTGTGCTCAGTATTGTGTTGGAGTAAGTAACACCCAGCAGAAATCATAGCGAGGCAGTAATTGCGGAGTAGCTGCCTAAGATCTCCATGCCATCAGGCAGGGATTTTCATTTCATACATTAGTCACAATTTGCATATAATCATAGTCATAGCATATATAGTCATAGTCATTGCATATAATCAGTACATCCCTTTGAAAGTGAAGACTGCAAAAGGGGTGAAAGCTGCCCAGCACTGGGGAAATGCATGGTGTCACTGTGGGTTTTACGGATCTCCCCATCGCTCTCAGCCTGGCAGGCACTGCATTGCTACTCGAGTCACACACCTCTTAACACAACCCGTGGATTAAAGCAGGGAAAATGTGTTTGCCTGGTCATGTCTGGAGGTTTTAGTGAGCATCGGGTGGATTATACATCAAATTTTCCATTATTGCCATTGTCCAAGCTGCAGCAACAGCCAATTTCCAGCCATGCTAAAGCAAAGCTGTTCCTTAGAAATAATGACTCCTCAAAGGCATGGAGGGAGCATCTCTTTGCCTTGCTCAGTGGCGCCTATGCACATATACCTGAGAATTACAGACACCTCAGTAACAGTCATTTATGTTCCCTTCTTTCTCACACCAAAATGTCCTCCTATCCCTGGGGACCATGTTTGCTTTCTGATTGCTGCCAAATGCACCAAGCACTTTTCCTATCTTCAGACCTCTGAGGTTTTGCAGGTCATATCCTGAGTTGGTTTTGGTTCCTGGTCCCTCCTGCTGCTCCTCACCATTGCAGGCATCACAGCAGGAGTGAGAATGTGAGCCTGGGATGTGTGATATCCTTGGGAGGTTATCAGGACACCTTGGCAGGCGAGACAGTCCCATCAGGGACAGGCACTAACCCAAAAGGGCAATTGCTTCTGCTATCTGTCACTAAAACAACCTGTGCTTTGCAAGGAGGGGACAGGCTGATGTCACTAGGCAGAAAACATCTTGAAAAGTCCGAATTGTTGGTCAGAAAAATTTCCCCATCATTTTGTTTTGTGCAGGAAGTATTCATCACCTCAACCCTTCAAAGCCAGCAACCACAGCTAGAGAACTATATTCTGGCACATATAATCTTAACCTCTTTTTCAGCATCACCTCTTTGTCAGAGGCAACATTTCAGGTTGTAACTGGGGGAATTGTACTACCCAAACAACCTGAGTATTTACATCTCTCTAGTATGTGCTCTTGAGTGTTCACAGTGACCCCATCACTCTGGCACCTCCACACACCAGTTCTGCCTCCAGATTTTCATCCTGAAAAAGAGCATGTCTTTCCCTGAGATTTTAAACAGCCTTAAAAGGACTATCATGGGATTTTCGCTCATTTTTTGTCCATTATTGCGAAATAACGATGTGAAAACCTTTATGTTTTGAATAGCATTTGTCTCTTCTGGGTTTTTTTTTTAGGCTCAGTCTGCTCAGCTGCAGTCAGGGAATGATTATCTTGCAGAAGTTGTACCTTGTCCATTGACTTGCTGGGCCCATCTCATGTCTGGCTTAAAATCTGCATAATGAGAAGAAAGGCATTTTCCTTGCGATCCATTCTACTGTTCAAAGCTCCTCACGTGCCAGGTTGTTGTTTTTTAATCACACAAAATGGTATATATTAATGAGCTCTGAAGTTACATAAAGATAGATCTAAAGCATAAAAGCACTAATATGCCCTGTAGCATTCAGTGCTTTGAACACAGAATGGCATCTGTGTGAGAGTGTGATTGCAGGCAGCTATGGAAACCAGTGCCAAAAAAATGAGGAAATGCTGAACAAGTGGTGCAAGATTGGAAAAAAAACTGGGAATGAAGATATTCAATTTGCATTAAAAGGCCCAGCTTACTAGCAGCCAAAATTGTGCAACTTTCTGTTTTTATCAAATTATTTTCTGGTTCTTCTGGCAGTGTGGAGGTTGTCTTTTTCCTGGAAGAAAATTTCCCTCTCCCTCCAGCCCCCAACAGAAATAAAGGGTGAGCCAGTTCCTGGGTCATATGTGGCTGTTCCAAATGGGACGAATTTTGCAACCATGAAAAAGTGCAAGGTCTTCCCTCATCTTTGCATTCATCCTGAGCAATTTCCTTCTCATTTCCAGATGGTGCCAATTAGGAGTAAAAACCCCTGCCCTAACGGTTGTTAACAAAACAAGCACAATCTGAGACTTTAATGAGTAAAACTAGAGTCACATCATATGCCCAAGAGAAGCCAAAATAAAAAGAAAGACCACAGTTGAAAAAAACTTGGGTGGCTGCATCTTAATGCTGTAAGATGCTGGAAGACTTTTTACCATTTTTAAAAATTACAAAATGCTAGATTTTACTTTTAATAATGAGGCCTGCCTTCTACTGCTCAGTTCAGTGGGATTATTTTGAGGCTTAAAGATAATCATTGGGATAAACCATTCCAATCAGCGACTGAGTCATTCACATTAGAAGGTATTTTTCTAAAATATGATTGAGTTAATTTTACTGATTAGTAGATGGTAATTAGGATAGCATCCATGCTTTTCAAAAAGAAAAAAAATCACACCTTCCTGGTTAGAAGAGCTCACCATTGAGATATCACTAAAAACAACCAGCTAGAAATAGAAGCTACATTAACTCAGGCTACAAAAGAGATTTGCATGTTTATGTCATGCAGAGGCAATTAACTATTTTGACAGATTACCTGAGGGTGTAATGGATGATCTGTCACTTAAAAGCCCCATCTTGAGGATGACCACCTACTAAAGAGCATTCTCTACCACAGTTGTGTGCAACATTTCTCAATTCACAGATTTCTATAAAAAAGTACTGTGGGTGTTTCAGCTCTTGGGTAGCAAACCTTATGCTTGCCCTTTTTCTGACTTTGCACAAATAAATCATGAATTTGAGTATCACAGTCTAAAAAGTCAGCATTTTGCTCAACCCAATGTTACAAGCTTGATGGAAGAGTTGCTGGCAAAATACCCATATTGTGAAGAGGTTCTTTTGACCATACAGCCTGTAAATCCAATAAGACATGTTAGAAGTGCAGTTGAGAGAATCTAAACCAAGCAAATGTTGAATAATCTTTTCATTTAATAATTTATTTTTGTGCTGGGAAAAATACTGTGGTGTTTTTATGTTTGAAAATATTTGGGGGGTTGGATATTATCGTATGCAAAGCCTATGAACGCATGAGCTGGTAGGATTCTACCAAAAGCCATCCCATGCACACTCCAGCAAAAATGAAGGAAGACATACAAATATTTCAGGATATTCTTCTCTGCTACTTTACAATATTTGTTCCTTTCTTCCATGAAACAACGGCATGGAGCAGAGTGGGACAAATATGTTGCATCCCATGAGATGCTACAGCCTTCCCATGAAACCTCATAGTCTGCTGGCCAAGAGTTAGCACTCAAGAAATACACTGTGTTGTAATAATTGAGAGGGGTGGGATTTTTCTCACTGTTCACATCTGATCTGCACAAATGTTCCTGCTCTGAGGGCATGGCAATTATGAAAACCCAATTTGAGTTTCCCATCTCGCTCTGCATTGTTTGGGCATCATGAATGGTCTGTATTAAAGACCTGGTAGTTTCACTTACAAGGCCACCTGTAGTCCTGATGTTGCAGACCTCTGAGGTTGCCTCTCCACAACCCAGAAGCCCTCTCCTATCTGTATTTCTCTTGTATTGCTAATGGAGAAGGCTGTGAACACTGAGGTTCAGCTCCTCAGCCCTGGGAATGGGATCACAGGACACCTCTGGACAGTGATCACTTAGAGCATGAGCTGGTAAAGTGCCTTGGTTTAATTTTGCACCAATGTTTTGGATGACCCAAGAAATTTGTAAGCTGGGATACATTATAACAGCAGAAGAGGTGGATGTGCCCTGTCACAGTGCATCAGAAGAGGTGGAAACTAATGAAGGAGACGGGAGATAAGAGAAATGACAGAGGGCAGACCAAAGATTCGTCTCTCGCAGTAATTTCAGATGTCCAACAGCAAACACAGGGAATCAGCAGGTATCATAGGCGAGTATTTTATGGCACACTCTCCCAGAAGCTGCCTGAGCAGGGGTACAAGGAGATCATCAAGTGTTAAACCCACAAATTTCCATCTTGAGTCTCCTCCTTAAACCTCCTGTTCTCCCCACCCTGAAACCACTTGGCTTGGGAAGCAAAGCAGGCATGTTCCCAGATTGTCCCTCAAAGAATAAGCCTCTGCCATTGCACAAGAAGATCCAGGGCAAAACCTTAAACCCAAAATTCCCTGAAGGACGTGTAGTTCCTCATAAAGTCCTCATTGCCAAGGAGTGTTCTGTGAAATTCAAAAAAGGTCACTCCAGTTCCGATGGTGTGGTGAGTTGGGACTCAACTTCTGCACCAGAGCCAGTGCAGAGCCAGCTACTGTGGACGGTTGAACACAGGGATGGGGTTTACTACAGAAAATCTGGGAAGGTAAATGGGAAAAACCCTTCAGATTAGGAGGAAACCCTGGGGTTGAGTCCAGACACAATGAGTCAGTTTAGAAAGCAGATTAATACCATACACAGAGATTTCTGAACCAGCAAGCTGAGCTATGTTTCATACTGCTATCAAAAAATTAGAGGCAGCAAAAGGTTACATCATCCAGGTCTTAATACAGAGAAACAAGTACTGAAAATGTAGCACATGGTTAAATGCTTTGCCAGGTCATAGACCTAATTTGCTCTCTGTCAGTAGGGCTGTTCTCTATCATGGATAGTGTTTGGGCTAATTAGACTCTGCTCCTGGCCACTGCAAGAGCAAAACCCAAGGCATGAATCCTCTGGCACTTCAAAGTGCTGTCAGCACTTTACAGATAACAACAAATGATAATAACCACCTTTGTGTTTGAGGTCTGTGCTCCAGGGTGGTTTCAGGGGTGATCCAATGTGGCAGAGAGATTTCCAAGCCAGTCAGGACAGAAAGATGCCCCAGATACAAATCTGAATGCAGAGTTATTTTTGGCCACTTTCTTACCACGCCTCCACTTTCAATTTCTAAATATTTCCATGGATCATCCCTCCCCAAATCTTGCACTTTAGATGCCAAACTGTGTCATTGCTGGGTCTGAGTTCAGGCTTGCAAAATACATTTGCTCTTGCATGACTAATTTGCATGCACAATTAACTTACAGGCACAATTAACTTTCGTGTACGTACACAGTGGATGACGGTCCTTCAGGTGCTCTCCTGCTCTTGGATTCACGCAGTTGCTGCCGGTGACTTGCAGCCTTGTGAGGAAGGGGCCACCTTCCCCCACTGTGTGTGCAGTGTACAATTCCACTTCTCTCACAAACAACATTAACAATGCCACGATGCTCATTGCACCTGCAAATTTGACACATCGTTGGGCATATATTTTGGGAATGAAATTCCACAGTTGCCTTCCCGACAGCACCGCCACCGCTTTGTTTTCTGAGATCCAGGTTCATTTTTGAACCCAGCTGAAACATCTCCTATTCCATCAAGCCATAATGAAGCTTCACTCACCTAAGTGACTACAATCTTGTATTAAAGACCAATAACATATGGTTACGAACAATTACAGTTTGTTTGTTTTTCTGCTCTCCCTTTAGTCTGTCTAAGCTGCTCACAGACTGACACGGCACTGCCTCCCTGGGCGAGGGCCGCCAGCCAGGGCTGCGAACACTAGATGGCACTTTGCAGCAAGGAAGGTGAAGAGTTTATGAGACTAAATGCTGACTTCATTTATTGCCCTCATTCACAGGGCAAGAAAATTTGCTCACCATGTCCTCTCCACCTCCTTGGTTCTAATTCAGTGTTTAGTCCACTAAGAAAAATCTGATCAGGTCCCAGAAAATTTCTCACCATCAAGGAAGGATAACTCCTCCCCAATGACATGATTACTTCATGATGAGCTCCAGCTTATATTAATATCAAACCACTTTGTGTTTTGCCTCAAGCTGGAACATATGTAAGGAGCATCTATGATAACAGATAGGCCAGATACTCCAAAAGCTCTTCCTCCCAATCAAAAGACAAAACCAGACCCAGAAGTTAGCCTGTTGCATTTACCAAACTGCAGTATCAGAAAATGAAGGGGGCTGCTTCAGGCCTAGGGATTCCTCTGGCCTTTCATACCAGGCTGTGTCTGCTACTTCTTGGATCATTTCACGGGGACACATGTTTGCCTCAGCTTGTGCCTGGAATTTGCTGGTCCAAGAGAAGCTGAGGGATGCTGTGTTCCAGCCACACTGCAATGGAGCTCTGAGAAAAATGGTCCAACCTGGCAGAACGGGCTCCTCCTTGGAACAGTGACAGGGAGTCATGCAAGTGCCTCAGACTTTTCTCAGGGTTGGCTGAGGACAAGGAGCTGACACTTGGGCCAACATTCATGTGAACATGGCTCCTTTTATTTATCCCTGCGGCTACACTGGAATAGTAACCCACAGCCAGCCTCAGCCTGCCTTGCAGAGCAGGTACGTGAACAAGGAGCATCCTCCTCCTCTCCTGGAAGCTGAGGTTTCACCCCACCCACTCCCAAGCCTGGCCTGCAGGCAGCACACAGCCTAATCCATACCCCTGCCAGCACAGCAGGAAAGTGGGCTGAGGCTATGGTAAACAGCTTGCTGATCTCTATTTAGGTGCAAGGGTACAGGCACCCATGACATGAAAAACATCATGCATAGAAGGCTTAAGGCTGCCTTCACCACATGAGCTGCAAGTCCCCACCCTCCCAGCACTGGGCCCTTCTGCAGAGAGCTCCAACACCACCCCACTTTCCTGGGGACACCAGTGACAGGGCAGCAAAGGCAGGGTTGGCAGTGCCGGCTCCACACCCAGCAGAAAGCCCGTGTCCTGACGAGCAAGGTACAAACAGCCACTCCATGGGCTCACCTGAACCAACAGCCTTCTTCACCTCTTCCTCCAGACATCTCCCAGATAAGATCCAGGGTAAATCTCCCACTAGTGCTAGTTCACCTGTTCTGGAAACCTTTTCCATTATTTTATAGCTATTATTCCTTCATCCTTTTGACTGTCAACTGTTGCTACTCCCTCAGAGCAGCAGCGCTCCTGCCCAGCCTGATCTTTTCCAACATCTTTCTTAACTACTTTCAAAACAGACAATGCACTTCCCACCTTTTGTAGCTTTATCCCTATCTTTTAAATAAAAGATTTCTACACTTTTGAAGTCATCAGCTGGATTATTTTTTTTCCCTTTTATTCTTTCCTATCCTCACCAAGGACACCTTTTCATTGCTTGGAAGTTTTTCTTCTCTCTTCCTCCTTCAGGTCACTCTGTCAGATCCTCTTTTCTCCCCAGTCACCAGCCAGGAAAGCAACCTGCTTTACCCAAAGTCTCAGCTATGTGGTTTCTGAATTAATCAAGCTGTTAGAAGAGTTGACCACACATCTGCATAGGTTCCTTTATTCCAGAAAGAACTGGATGATTCTCAAAACCAATTTCAGTTGCTGATGCTCCCACAAATACTGCCCTTCCCTAATTTACTTGGTTGAGTTCCTGTTACTCTCGCTTTGTTCTGCTATAATACAATTTTCCACCTTCTCAGACAAATTCTAGTCAAATTCTAAAGGAATTTTGTCTAAGGACTAAATAGACTACTTAAAGTTGTGCTCCAGCCCCACAGCCATGGGTAAATAGCACCAGTAACTACCAGGATGCTGCTGTTGGCTTCACCAGCAATGGCAGAAACAATGGAACAGAGAGAGATGAAAACAGGAGGGTGCTGGCCCAGAGCCTGATGTATCAGCAGCACCAGTCCAGTGTAGGACCAGCCTGGCTCACCAGCTGGAGACAGGGGAAAACTCCTGCTCTCAATTCCCCCGTAGGAGCATGAAGCTGAAGGTTGGCTGGTCCAATGGCTCCTTGCTGCTATTGCTGACACCTAAGACCCAGCACTTCAGGGCCTCATTCAGAACAGTCTCTGCTTAAAATCCCTCCAAACCAACCAACTAATAAGCCAACCAACAGATCGTAGCATATTCTTCCATTCTTTCTCATCACAGACTATAGCCCTATTAACCTAATGAAGATGCTTCAATCTCCTCTCAGTTCAGGAGAATTCTCCCCATTGTTCCCACAGAAATCTCTCAGGATGTACTGCCAAGAGCATGTCTTTGCTGTCGCGTTCCAAGTTGCTTGAAATAACAAAGAATTATCCTTACAATTAAGATCAGGCTGTACAATTTAGATATGTGCCTTAAAAGAGTTATTATTCTCTGCCAGAGATGTATTGTTCTTCCCCATTTAATTTTATTTACTTTTTTAGTGGGTGCAACAGTTACCCTGTCATTTATGGGAGAAGGAGGAAGCAGCAGCTGCAGAGCTGTGTATGTAAAACAAACACAATGTCCATGAAGCTATCAGAAGCTCAGACTTCAAGGAGAGGGGGAGGATTGCTTTTAATAAGATCTCATGTCAGTAAAACTGTGAGATGGAACGGCAGGGTCTTACCCTATTAAAACTAAGAGTGGGAACAAATTCTCTTATTTAATGGAACAGCAGTATGAGCTGTGTGTGTACAGACAGAGGCCTTAATTTAAAAAGTAAAAAGCAATTTGGTCATTCATGTTCAGACTTTGGGCACTGCGCAGAGCATGCCGAAAGCACTCATTTCTTTTTAACCCTTACAGGCTGCAAGTCCTGTACAGCATGGAGGAGGCAAAGCCAGGGTGTATTTATCCCTTGAACAGCACTTTTTATCTCCCTATGGTGCTGTGAAGATCCTGGGAAAGGCAGGTGAGAGGCAGGCGTCCTGTTCCAGTTCTGAAGCTGCTGATCGTGTTGGCTTGGGCGAAGCATTTCACCAGCGATCAGTACAAACACAGATGCTGATGCTATCGATGGCTGCTACTTGTTTGTTTATTTACCTGTATTAAGCCAGTGACAAGGAACCCCCCAAGCATGAGACCACCTAGACCAGAGGGGTGGACCAGAGCCAACTGCAGTTGTATTCACCAATGCAATGTCACATGTCACGACCCAAATGTTCCCCATCCCTCACGCACAGGGTGCCAAAAGTGCTCTGAGGACACACAAGCACAAGCAAAAGACCTGTCCTAAACCCAGCAGAGGCAAGCGCAGACTGAGGCTTGGTGGTGCAACCCCCACAGCCCAGCATAAGGGGCAGTGGCTCTGGGGTGTCTGTCCGGGCAGCTGCACCTCCAGCCTGTGTGCACCTGTGAGAATCAGAATTGCGGGGCACAGGGACCACCAAATCAGGTTGGATGAACATCCTTAACATAGGCTGTTAACACTCATAATTTTTACCATTTTATTAACACTATGTTAACATTTGATTATTTTTATAATAAAGGCTGAAACCATTTTTTAATAGAGCTAGATTCAGCCACAGGTGATAACAGTGATCCCACACGTGCTCCTGTGGTGTATCAGCATCTGCTCCAGCAGCTCACCTTGCTCAACATGAAGCTGCACAAGCTCTGAATGACTCTGAAACAACCAACCACTGTGGTATTTCCCCAAACGTGCTTATACACACACACATACAGAGTTCTATTGCAGGCATTATTTCAGTAATAGCATAATTGTGCAAAATATGTAAGTATTTTCTGTAATTGTATAATCAGCCTGTAATTACATAGAGGAGAAAATATAAACATGTATTAACCAGGTGAATGCATTTATTATTCAAATATAAATTTCAGTGGTAACTGAAACCAAGCCAGTCTGTACCTGTGTGTGTAATTAATAGAGGATTGGAATTAAATCTGTTGTGTTTGTATAAATACCTGATACACCTGAGGCCACCTTTGGACTAAGAAATCCCAATGACAACACATGGAAAGGTATCAGAAGACGGCAGAGGTGCAGCTGCATGAGTGGCCTGTCCCAGTTTAAAGGATCCCTCTGCTGAAAAATGAAGAGCAGTAACAAGAGGAAACTGTTGGCACTTCTGTTCTGCAGCTGCAGTTTGAGTGAGCCCTCCTGGTGGAAGGAGCCCAGAGACCACAATGTCTGACACTAGAGATTATGAAATCGCTGTCTGGACCTCTTAGACCCAACAACCTGACCTGATAAAACGTAGCAAAAAAATTCTGAAGGAAAAGCTGTTAGATCTCTGACCTCCTTTCACTCCTGCTTCTCCTTACATCAGTTGTAGAAGGTCACTGGAGGCAAAATTAGGCCTCGAGGGTTTCATGTCTCATCTAGAAGATCCGTGTTCCATAGAAACAAACCCATTAGCCCAAGCATCTTCCAAGAGAAACATTTTTTCATATGGAACAGCTTAGGGATTCAGCCTTCAATGAGGGCTGTGCTTCAATCACAGATGGGATCTTGGGAACTGCACTAAATCACAGATGGTATATTTCTTTCTATAATTCACAAAATGGGCTATTTCCATTGCTTGCTGGGTTTTTTTCCCTTTCCTGATTTTTATATTTCGCACATGGCAATTGCAAACATGAATACAATTTTTTAAAAGGGCTCTTGAAAACATTTTCTTTTAATGATGCCTGTAATCTTTTCCTGTTCAGTAAATCTAACACCAAAATATCAATCTTTTCAGAAATTAAAACATACTTAATTTTAATAGGATTGCATTTGTGTTTTATATGCTTTTCTTATTTATCTTCTGTGTAATTTCTTTTTTCTTGGATAAGCTCAACATTCCCTTGTTATCTTTTGAAATACTGCTTCAGCTATGAGCTACTTCCTCGACTGAGATGTGGCAGCTCCTTCTGCTGCCCACTTACAAGCCACAGACAACTGGATCCCACATTCCTACTCCTTACAGCCTGTGTCATTTTAATCCTGAACCATGACCAGCTAAATACAGCAGTTTAACCCAAACTCACCCCACTCCAGTCTCATCCTTGACTGGGGTGATGTATTTAAGACTTCCCCGTGCAGTCTGGAAAAGGATGGAAGGGGAGAAAGGGAGGAAAGAGAGAAAAGAGCATCCCCCAGCACACCACAATCTTTCAAGAAGTCACTTTCTCTGTACTCTATGTAGGAAGCCTAAGGCAGGTAGGTACTTCACCAGAGTTGGAGAAGGGAAAGGGATTTGGACATCCTCCAAACAACTTAGTCTTAAAACAACAGATGGAAACAGAGAGAGATGGGGGTCCACGAACAGTCAATGGGATTGTGATATGAGTTTGCATAATACATGCCTGGCTCTGCACATCAGTGCATCTCCTCTTTCTAGCTGCTAAGTGACAGCAAAAAAAAAGCCAAAATTGCATCTAATACTTTCCTGAAATTGCTTCATTGCTTTTCCATGTAAACTGCTGCTATAGCTGGCAGAGAGTTTTTATTTGTTTACTGGTAGGAGAGGAGGACAGCCTATACAATTTGAATTAAAAAAAAGGCAGCTATGAACAAATCTCTCTGTTCAGCAATGATCCAAAAGGATTTAGAGCTCCACATGTTGATAGTAGTACAGTAACAACTGGGCTTCTACCAGCATCATGCTGCAATCCAATCTCTGAGGATCCTCATCTATATCCATTTAACTTCTTCACCTCATTTGCTATCACAAGATGCTCATATGCTGTTGTCATTTTGTTTCTGTTTTGTATTTACTGATGTTATCAAACATTACACTTCACTGAAGGGTAATCTAGAGAGCATTGCGTGCCCTCCTCAATACTGAGCTGCTCAAACGCTCACACGCCAGCCCCAGAGCTGAACAGCAAATCAAACCAAGATTCCATGCGAAGCAATGGTAATCCGTCTGCTGGGCTTTAAACCAGTCTTTTCAAGAGTATTTCTAATTCACCCTAAATCAGGATTTAGTAATCCTTCAGCACTGATAAGAGATTGCAAAGACACCTCATCACACTCTGGCTAAGCAGGTGTCTCGTGCCCCTCTTCCTCAGGAAATGCCCACAGTGATCCCCCAGGGATCACAGGCCATGATTCTGACCTACACAAGAGCAGCTCCAGATCCCACCATAAACACTTATGCCTCAGATATGACCACCATCATTAGCACATTCTAATTGTGCAAAATTCACAGCCTCACTTCAAATCTTTGCCAACGCTCTTAGGGGGTCTTGGTGGGTCTCTCCTACCACCATTTTAGAGGAAAATGCTTGTCTAAATCAAAGTCTTAGAGGGGTGAAGGACATCTCTGATCATGCAGCACTCACCCAACAAACTCACACAGCAACAAAAACCCCTGGCAACATGATTCCTCCCACACCAGCTTGGAGCAAAGACTCAGTGTCCTGTCCTTGATGGGTCCAGGTAGATCAACAGGTAGGTGGATAGGTAGATCAACACCGAGCTCATTAGATGGTCTCTTGCTTTCTGTCAGTCAGAAATTAGGGACTTCTTGGATTAAGAGTTGCTTCTGGATCAACCTGTTTCAGCTCATCTTCCTGCCACTTATTTTTCTTCTCATTTAACATATTCCGGTTGTTGGCCTCTGAGTTTCTCCACAGCCTCCCATGACTTGCTCCATTATTTAAATACACACCATTTGAAATCACATTTCTTTGTGAGAGAGTTTTTTCTGGGCTCCTTTGAATCCTGCTAATGTGTCTCCCTCTCCCATGTCTCCATCATGTAGGCCTGATTCTGGACTACCCACTTTAATGCCTTTTTGGATATCAAGGTGAGAAAAGACAGGAAAGTGGCCAGGCATCTGTATTTTCCGTAGATCCAGGAAGATAAGTAGCCAGTGTGAAGGCTCTAACTGCATTTCTAAAATCTCCCTATCAGAGAGCTCCACAGCTGGAATGGACACTGCTCTCAGAATTTAATGCCCATACCCTCTCCCACACAGCCCAACCATTCAGCCTTTACGAGGGTGAAGTGGATATGAGCCTAAACGTTTTAGATGTAGTGAGCTTGTATTCATGCCACACATGATTTAGTAAGAAACCGATGCAAGGCAAAAAGATGGCAGAGCTCTGTGATCTAACAGCTGTGCAAACAGGCTAGAGAATTTAAAATTCAGAAAGCTGTATCTCCAGGAAGGCATTAAAAGGAAAAAAACCTCTAGTGCCACATCTGGTGGCATCAAATTGTCATTATGACATGGTATTTAAGATGATTTAATGGGTTTATTGCTGAGTAAGAACCTTGGAGTTTGCTTAAGCTACTGTGCATTAAAAGGATGTAATTCTTTAAATGATATTCTGACAAAGTACTACCTAAAGAGTTCATTATCTTTCAGGCACACACACGCATGTGTGTGTATAAAAATAAATAGGTCAATAGGCAGAAAGATGATCAAGAGCTCCATACCTCCACACACATGTATTTAATGATACTCTACACAGACTTACATGTGTTGTGAGATACCTTTTTGCCTCTCTTCTACATCTCATACATCTATACAGCAGGCAAGATTCCTGTCCACCTTAATTACTTCTCACTTAGGGCACTGAATCAATGGGTGGTTTTGAAACAAAGGATTCAGCTACTAAAAACAGCCTGTGAAAGTGCCCAGGAAAGGTTACTGATTATAGACGACTTCTAAGAAAAGGTGTCCAGAAAAAGAAAAGGCGTCTCTTTTTCTTGCTGAATATATTTTATGTGACTTAGCATTTCTCTCACCTTTAGTTCCCAGAACAGTTCTCATTTCCTCTGAATGTTCTGACTTCTTATCTCAGGCCCTTTCAGCTTGTTGGTTTTAAATTCAATCTGGTTAATTCAAATTCAGGGCATGCTACTCCTGAAGTCTTTCACCATTTCTGATTGCACAGAATGGGGCTGTTAATGGTGTGGGGTATTGTCAGGTGCAAACTTCCTTTTACACTTTTTCCTTTCATACTAGATTGAAAAACACAACTCAAGCCAGTCAGACAATCTTATGTTGAGCGTCTCACTCAGGGGGTTCTCTCTCCACTGACTGCACAAAGAATAATGGTTTGGGTTTAAGGGACCTTAAAGATCATTTCATTCCAATTCCCTGCCATGGACAGAGTCATCTTCCACTTGACCAGGTCACTCAAAGCTCCATCCAGCCTGGCCTTGAACACTTCCAGGGATGGGGCATCCACCACTTCCCTAGGCAACCTGTGCTAGTGCTGTTGTGCACCTTGGACAGGTGCCTTAAGTGAATGATAGGCATCACCAACTGTGAAAGCATATGATTCAGCAGATTTGTCCAACTGCACAAATTTCTGAAACACTCCATCGAGTCACTGTGAGCTTTTCTACCACATCTTGCAAAATTCCACCACCAATGCATTTGCCTCTTTGTATCTGAGTAAACTGACAAAACTTAGTTTGCCTCTGCTAGATAACCCCATGTTCAAGGAACAGGGAAGTAAAAAGGGCAGTTTTACTCTGTTTCAGGCTGAATGTCCTCTTTAGACACCAGGAGTGACCCAGACAGGGTGGCATGGAGCTATGTAATTCCCAGTGAGCCATCAGACCTCTGCAGTGATTGGCCTAAACTGTTAAGAAACATTTTCAAGGGGAGTTTCTGCTGATCCCCTCTCCATGTGATACCACCAAATAGCTCAGGGCTCACTCTGAGACTTTTACCAAAAGTCTGCCCTGTAACACTTGGTTACCTCTTCATACCTTCAACTCTTTCTACTTATTTCTAACAATTTTTTTTTCCTCTTGCAAAACCCAGTTCTTACAAAGCAGGAAAGAAGCTGAAGTTTGTTTCTTCTGAAAGCAAGTCAGCTTCAATTCAAAATCAGAAGAGGTCTTACACAGCCAAAGGGTCAGGTTTTTTTCTCTTTCTCATTTCTTTTTTTTCTTATTTTTTTTTTCAGTATGGGTTTGATAGTGAATAATTGGAAGACAGAAAAAAATCACCTCAGGTTGTATATTGCCACTTCCTCTTGTATCGTGGTTAATGCAAACCTTTGATTAGTCTGCTGAAGAGACCACACATTCAATAATTTGAAGCAAAAGGTTAATGGTGTTATTACAACTATTATCCCTTTTAAAATCATTATCCTCTTGTTTTTTATGTCTATATTACCTTCACCTTTCCATGAACCCACTTTACCAGCTGTTTCCCTCCGTCATAAAGTTTGCTGAACATCATCCTAGGAATAGGATAAATGCCATGTTTTATCAATCAAGCCTAAGGGAATTCACAGCTTCTCATAACCCTAACTGTAAAGGGAGATTATTACAAAGTTTCTATTTTGATTTTTAAATTGGCCATGAGTGAAATATACACTTAATGTCAAGGTGCACAGTGTTGCAATTATGGCACCATTTTTCTTGGGAAGTTTTAAAGATCAGCAAAGTATGACAACTAAAGACTTAGAAGAGACTAATCAATTATCATTAATTTTAAGTAGGTTCTTTATTAGAAGGCCAAATAGTCTTTAGCAAAAACGCACAGAATGACTAAAACAAAGATAATGAAACTTCCCATCTTAGGAACCTAAATCCCACTGACTTTCAAGCAGACTTTTGCTCCTATCCCTCAAAGTGGAAAATGTGAATTAACTTCCTAAAAATTTTAGAGCAAGACTGACTTCTAAATGCATGGCAGTGTCTCAGACTATCTAAAAATGCTCCTCTTTTTTTTCCAGAAACACTAAGATGATCCAGATTGCCTAAATTCAGTCCCCTCAAGACAGTTGCTCCATCACCATTTGAGCTAAATCTTTGCTCTCTATAATTAACTTCCTAGTGCAGTCGTTTTACAGTTGTCATCTTCTGTTTCTCCAGTTTTCAGATCCAGTGGACACCAATAGTCAGTGTCCCCATGAGTTACACACTGAGCACAAGATCAAACACTGGTCCCAGAAGAACTTTTATAAACAGAAGAAATTCCCTGTGAACCTAATTAAGTTTAAAAAATGAACTGTGGAGGGAAATTAAAGGCCTTAAAACAAATAAATTTTATAAGTGCTTAGACTTCATTATGCCAAATAAAATTATCACACTTCCTGGAATTTGAAAATAATCTGTTAATGATAATGCCTCTACATGAAAATACATTCTTTGCAGAATGGCAATGGTGCAGCATTTACTGAGCTCTTAGTAAAATAAATGAAATGCTCTGTGATTGCTTCCTTTGAACAAGGAAAAATACAGGTAGCGCATACTAATGTTTTCCAACAATAGTGTCTATCAGAGAAAAGCTGTGATCTGTGCAGATATTTAAGCAGAACAAAAATGTAGACTCTGCCTATGCCATTTTTACCATCCTGGATGCACAGGAGACATTAATGCCTGTATAACTTGGAGCATTGGTGGCAGCACAAGTGAGAGATTTTCTTTTCTCTTTTTAAAATTTGGAACATTTTTGCTATCAAATTCTGAGTGGTAATTCAAGACAAAGAAAGGGGAATTTGCCACATGAAAGAAGCAAATTCCTACTACAAAAGTCCTGTGATTGACGTGGTCTTGTCATTATCATTGAAAATAATCTTCTGGTGTGTTATAATGACAAGAGGATGTGTAATGTTATTCTGATACAAGAAAAGCCTGTGTACATTCATTGATCCAAAGAATTCTAATTCACCCTGCAGAGGAAGATAAGAATCACAAGAGCAGGCAGTTAAAAGTCCATCTAGTCCTGTATCCTGGCTCTGGCAGTGCCTAATACTTCATATTTCAGAAGAAACTGTCAAAATAGCTGCTTCATTGTGCTCTCTTCTAAAAATGAACAGTATTAATAGTGTGTTCTTATCTTCCAGGCTTTTCGTGGCCAGGTGACTACTATTGGCTTCCACAACAAAGGTTACCATGGCAAATAACTTTGATGTGTTCTCTTTCTCTTTTATACATTTATATTTTTGCATATACATATAGGTGCATGGCTATAACACACAGATGCAGGCAATACCTGAAATTAAAAAGTCCTAACCTTTTCTCACATTTAAGGATAATTTGTGTATTTTACTTAAAAGGAAATACAGGTGTAATGAGCCATGGCCAGTCCAGTTTTTTCCATTTTGCTTTAATCACAACTGGAACCAAAACTTCTCCAATAAGTGTTGAAATATTTATAAATGTGTTTAACTCACTTTTTTAAAAAGACACCAGTTTAAACAGAAACTCATGGCTTTGGGGAAATGGACCTCAGGATATGAGGCATAAAAGACTTCACTTCTTCAGCTTATCAAAGGAAAGGCTGATAAGGTGATAACTCTTGACAGGTATCTAGAAAAAATCCGTAATGGGAATGATTCGACCTCATACAAAGCAGAAAAAAAACCCAAACAATCAAACTATTTAGAAACTACCTTGAATTACGACACCATTTCCTTGAAGTAAGATGAATAAAAACCAGAGGTGGCTAGAGAGAGTATTGGTGTTGCAATGTCCTGGCACCTTTATGATAAGATTCCATATCTTTCTAGGATGTTCTGTTCCAGTCTCTGTGAGAGTCTTTGCTTGTACACACATGAAAGGGAGGAGGATGTGACTCAAAAAGTTCTGATCTCCCCAGCACCTATGAAATTATTTCAGAGAGATTCAGTTTCACTTCCATAATGGGACACACTCGTGACAAGTGCAGCTCTATCCTAAGACAATTATTATAGTCAGATTTCATGCCTTGCATGAAACCCTTAAATGTAAGAGGATTTTTTCACCTAGATGTGTTAGTCAGCTTCCCTTATTTGAGGGTGTTCTACCTCCCTCCAAAGCATTGGAGCCAGGAGCTACACGCCCTCTCTTGGGCACCCAGAAACATCCTTAGTTGATTCAATGACTTGCTTGCAGGTCCAAGGTTATTCTGGTCACTGAATTTTAGGGAAACGTTCCTAAGGACTTGGATTGTTTTGGGGTATATGTGCTTTTCTGCCTTCCTCTGTCATCCAAGGCTAATTTCCCTCTCCACTCCCTTCACCTATGACAGTGCCCTGCTTTCACTTGTTCCCCTCCTGTTCCACAACGATATGATGGCTGAAATACTGGCTTGGGATTTAACCTTGAGAAAGAGCATGCAAGGAAAACTTGTAGTAGCAGTAGCTTGTGATACTGGCTTAGCTTGACTAGATGGACTCCAGGCAGTTACTGTGAAACTCCAAACTCTCCCTCAGTGTTTTGAAAAACAGGCCCCACATCATGGAACAACTTTAGCTACTCCGGGCATAGGAGGTCAAGCATCTCAATGCATTTGTACAGCTTCCCTAACACCACCCCTTCTCTCATAACATCCAACCATCTGACATTAGGCAGAAGCACCTCACAACAAACACATCTTAAGGACAGAATCACACTATGCCTATAACACCTCAAATGATGCTGAAATAGCAGCAAAAGCCAAATAACCCTGTTCCAAGTGAAAGCACACATTCCAATCAGCAAAACTCCACTGCAATTCCAGGCTGCTCCCTATCCTACCCATCACTAGTGTTATCTCAGGCTGCTGACTCCACTATCCATCCATTGTAGCTCTTACCCTACGGTCCCTTTGGGCATAAAGCATTCCATTATCTCCATTTTCTGCTGAGATAATACCCTTCCTAAGCCTGGGCAACAACAACAACAGTCCAGGTTGTGGAAAAAAAATGCTTCATGTGGAGCACCTCTACATCTGGGAATTACTGTGCTGCTGAGAGGTACACATGGCGTCAACAACATGCTGTCCAGCAACATCTCACTTGGAACAACTCTTGCAAAGATTTCAGACATGCCACCTGTGTTTTCTCCAAGATGTGATCCCACATCATTGCTTGGTGTGAACTGTGAAGGCAGAAGTGGCACCACAAGGCACACATTCCTGTTTACAGGAATTCTCTACCAAAAGATGAGTTCAGATCCAGGCATGCATTTTCCTTCAATGTGAGGTTTCCTGGTATGAGGTTTGGGTTCATCCTAAGTTCAATTTTTTTCAGTTTAAATTAAAAAAAAAAAAAAAAAGAGGCACTTCACAAGGCCCTCAAAACCCTCAAATTACAGACCATAGTATGAACCAGCTAAAGCAGCACATAACTAAGAACCCAAATGAGGCTGTTAATTCCCCTTTTCCTTTCTGGCTATTCATTCCCTTAAGCTGGAACACCAAACCACGATCCACACATGAATAATGCAGCTGCTGCTTCAGAGTTGATTCAACAACAGGAATCTGTATCCTCCCTCTATGTCAGATATTTATAGGAATATTTCTGATCACCTTGCTTTGAACTCACTAAATGCAGAGGGGTACATGATACAATTGTAGGAAGCTCTTCCTCCAGAGGAGCACTTCCAGAAGGCCACTCTAATTGTGCAGGCATCACAGCCCCAATAATTCTTTCTGTCCTCAGGGGACAGCAGGATGAAGCGATGTTCTAACCACATCCATTATTTTTCTCTACTCACTTTGCTCCTTGCAAAGCCTGTACCAGCTGTAAACATCCAAGGCCACCCTAGAGCAGTCCTCTGCTGCCCAGCTGAGTGTTGGATTTAGGTCATTTTTATGTGCAGGAACGAGCTGTAACAGATCCTACACTCTGATTCACTATATAAATATTTAAGTAAACAACAGGTCACTCAAGTGTTTTCTTTACCACTGCATGAAACAACATGATGGTCCATCACATGCTGGGATGCAACCTGGGATGGAACTGGTGTGGGGACACGTGTCCTGTGGACAGGCTCAGAGTTGTTCATCTGGATGCAAGGGGGAGGATCCTGGCACTGTGATGCCACTGGCAGTGGAAAGGTTCCCCTGCTGTTTGCACCACAACCTCCCCCTCTGCCCCAGCCTCTTTACGGGTGGATGACACATCTCTCCCATCCCTTGAAGCCAAGGATAGGGTGGGAAGAAGCCATATGAACCACATACTCAGTGCACGAGCCTTGACGACTTGGTTCTCTATCATCAACTTTGTGCAACCTACTCTGTCCTTCCTCTGCCTCAGATTTCCGGCATGGGTTGTCCTACTGTCATTTGTGATTTTCCATTTCCAGACACAACCTTGAATTAAGATTGGTCTTTTGGCCTTCAAGTTGACTGTGTTTTGTCTGACTGGGCTGTGTGAACAAACACCTGCACTGATAAAACCTTAAAATTCCTGGGCCAGTATCTCAATATTTGCTTTTCTCAACATACCACATACAGCATGATCCCTAAAAACATGCCTCCTGGTGTTTTGCACACTGGCTGTAGTGACATATCAGAGTAGCTGGGCAGCAGCAGCACTTGGAAAAGCATCTGTGGCTGCTCTCAATCTCCTATCTGTAAATGTCACTTAATTGTCTAAGAAAAATTTGGCTCGCCTTTCAATTACCGATAATAGGCAATAAAAGACTGTCCATGACAGTAAGTGTCACCAGCGCACATTCGTCGCCTTCCTGTGCTGATTGGGAGGACCAGGGCTGCATTTTTGGCACAGTGCTGATAAGGAACTTGCTGGTAAAAGGCCAGAAAGTAGAGAAAGAAAGAAATTGTCTCCCATTCCTCCCAGTCCTGACCTCATAACCAAGTTGAGAAAGAGGATTTCTGAATATCTTGGGAAAAAAGGCCCTATATTCTAAGGGCTTTTATAGAACTTAAGAGCTTGTAATATCTGCTTTCAAGAGTAAACATTGCTCTCAACCAAATACTTCCTGAGAGCTGTTGGATCCACTGAAATAGCTGAAACTATTTGCAGAGAAAGGATGGGCAAATCCTCTCTACCATGCAGAAAGGTCAGGATGGAGTTGCACACAGTTCACTTGCTTTGTGAGGCCTTCCCTCACACACAGCCTGTCTCACAGCTCTTCCACTGAGCTCAGCTGCAGCTCAGGCACTGGGTTTTTGCCAGTTGTGTTTGGTACTGGCTATGAAAGACACTTGAATGGATGTTACAGCACAGCAATCTCAAAGAAGAACTCTGCAGTTTGTAAATTAGCTGTTAGCAGCTCTCGTAAACACTTCCCCACGTCCTCCTCCAGCAGCAGAAATAGCTCCTCACTCTCTAAACTGCCAGGCCATTGATTAAGAACAGAAAAGCTTAATTGGCAAGCTCCTGGTGATAGTGCCTGACTCATGAAGAAGAACTCTATCTCAGCTCCCTTCAAGCAGGAAAAGGATAGCAAATACTCATCAAATTTTTCACTTCCTTCCTAGTTACAGCTTGGATTCCTGAAAAACAGAAATCTTCCCGGCAGAAGTAGCTGTTGCTGAGATCACTTCTTCATTTGGGACTTACACAAAAAAAAAGAAAATAAATTTGCATATCATGTGTCCTTCCCATTGGGGAAACTTGGAATCTATTCCATACTTTCCAAAACTTTTCTGCCACATTCAAGCCCTGATAGCCTCAATATGTGCACTGAAATGAGGTAAAAAATAATTACTGTATGTAGAAACTTACATTGTCAGATCCATCTAAATTCAGTGACTTGACCACAGCAGTCATTTCCAAATTAACCAGCAGAACCAGGATGTCACCAGCTGCTATAGGAAGACATTCTCCTAATTCCTTCCCCTTTAAGATGAGTCTGTGATTACTAGAACTGTTGACGGCTTTGTGGATACTCTCAAATGGGACCTTTCTTTATGTATTCTTTTCTCTTACATGCTAATTTGTGTATTAACTAATTTGTTCAGACAGCTCTTTCTTATACAGTCCTGAATAAAGTGGCAAAATAAGTGAAATGAAAATATAATTAAGCATGTTCATATATTTCTTGCTCTTTAACACCTACTCCCGCACTCAGATAACCAGTCACACACAAACACCTACAAATGGCTGAGTGTTCATCTTCCTCTTCCTTCTTTCTGGCTCATCAGAGACTAAAATAGTCATGTGGTGGTTTCCACCATTCATTTACAACATCACTGGGTGGGTCAGTTCCAATGTCTCCAGCACCAGAAAGTGTCCTCAAGATGGATAGATGAGGAAACAAATCACTTCACAATAATTTCAACGAGTTCTGGTCTTTGAATCCTGCTAGAAAACAAAAATATTAAAGGGCAAACAAACACCAGGGGTAAGTATCACCTGACTGTGACAGAATGTTCCTATTAACTGTGTCCTCTACAGGCTAATTGAATTACTGAACCTCCTAACTCACTGATTCTGTGTAATGTTTTGTTCATAAGCAATTGTCCATGTTTATTCATCTACCTTATTTGCACTTATAAAGAATAAATGGGAGGCAACGTTTGAATGGTCACACAAACCCATAAGAGAAATAATGACTTTTATACAGGATCTAATTCATGTAGGAAAAAGGGAGGTGTGGGATTTTTTTTTTCATGCTCTCAAACAGAATCATACTCTAAAAATCAGTCTGCACACACATATTGTACCTATGAAAATTCAGCAAATAAGGAAATATTCAGTCTGCACTTCCAATCACGGTCTCTGGGCAGGCTACAAAACTAATCTGATACTTGCTAATGTGAAAAATGGATATAAGGAAAAGATTTATGCAAAATTATTCATGTATTAGTTGAATTTAATTAATAAAATACCAACATAACATGATTTTGTACACTACAATTCCCAACTACTATGTAACACTTGAAGTCTCTATTAAAAAAAGTTATTTCAAAAGCAAAAAGGGATATGAATAGCCCACAATTCCTTAACTATTCAGGCAACCATGATGGCGTTGTTTTCTTCAGTTACATAATTGTTCATCATGTGCTGGGGAATCCGTGGCCAAAGGTTGAAATAAAGCCCATGACTTCACCCCATTTGAAACCACATTTCTTTTTCCCAGGTTATTATTGGTTAAAATAGAGGTTATATATGAACTTGCAGTCAACAAAAGGTGCTCCAAAGGCCTGACTGGCTCTTGGCAAGGAGCGTGTCCTCACAGAACTAAGTCTACATTTCACAGGACACGCAGGTTTGTCAGGGATTCTGAAGGAGCCCGGAGTTACCCCATCAGTTATTTAAAAGCCAAGGCTCTGAGTCTGTAAGACAATTTTTGCTAATTTCAGTAATTAACTGAGTCAGCTGTGGAGCACCAGGCTGGCGTTCTGCAGCACCCCAGAGAGACAGAGGAATGCAGGAAGATGCAGCTGTCAGAGGCTTCCAGCAGGCAGGTGACCCTGACAGGGAAGTGACTCCTTGGTTACCCATGGAAATGCCGCAGATCATCCAGCGCACACACCTCCAGGAAAGATGCACCGCTGCCAGCTCAGGCCGTCACAAAACATGACACTTCTGAGAGCAGCATTAATCGTGGGATGAGGCCAGGAGGTGCAAAGCGTTTTGTTCTGTAGGATGTCAGGCAGGCTGGGCATGGGCGTGGAACTTTTGGGATGATGGATCTGCCTGCACTCACTCACCGACACAGGCACGTTCACCACTCTCTGTAGGTACAGGGGGTTCCATAAGCTTATGCTTCTAAAAACTGGAAATAACAGCAAACTTTGCCTTTATTTTTCTGGATAAATCCTCCGAGTGCTACCTCTGCATCATCCGGGGAGGTGCCGCACTGCTCAGGTGTGACAGCGCACAGCTGGGTGCACTCGCTCAGCTGCCCTGTTACAAGTTCTTGAACCACAGCATTTCTTGGTGTGCAAAGTACAAAAATAGTATTTATGTGGACGATGTTTCCAGGCTGTCCAGGATGATTCATTTACAGCTAAAGCCATCAATCGCCTTCCCGTCGGTGGGGTAGGGAAGGGCTTCACACAGGCAGCACCGGGTCCCCGAAGTAACCCTGTGGCAAACCAAGGTGGGAACAGAAGCACCACATCATTTTAATATGTTTAACAGTCCCCAGCACCGGCTGTCTGAGGGGGAGAGGCTGAGACCGACCCAGCACTGCGCTGTCTCCCTCAGCCGCCACAACACCCGACGGACACCGAGGACAAGCTCTCCCCTCAACGCGGGGTCGCCGAGGGCGCAGGGCTTCCCCCCCACCGCGAAAGGCTGAAGGGCAGTGACCGCAGGTGGAACAGCGAAGGATAAAACCCCCCAGCCGTCGCCGCCCGGGGACCCCTGAGGGAGGGTGGCCCGGCCCCGCCCCTCC